>JACXGJ010004109.1:0-48118 GCA_016801105.1 Esox niger | reverse complement strand
CTTGGAGTCATAACGCCATCCATCTGCCCTACCGTCTTGGAGTCATAACGCCATCCATCTGCCCTACCGTCTTGGAGTCATAACGCCATCCATCTGCCCTACCGTCTTGGAGTCATAATGCCATCCATCTGCCCTACCGTCTTGGAGTCATAATGCCATCCATCTGCCCTACCGTCTTGGAGTCATAATGCCATCCATCTGCCTACAAATGATTTTAATGCAGGCATATCTCATCCTAAACCTGCACTCTTCAGCTCCATAATTCCTTGTCTCTCAGCCAATTATGGATCTGTTAAACATATACAGACCTTATTCGAGGGTGATACGACAGACAATGGCAAATTGAAGACAATGGAATGTTTGGGTGGTTGAGAGAAAGAGAAGGGTATCGAAAAGAGAAGTTAAAATGTGTTGACTGATGGAGGGAAGGGTGGATGAACAGATGAGAGGTAGCAGGGGTTTCAGAGGGATGGATGGGGGGGGGGGGGGATACGCGAGGGACAACCAGCGTGTTTGAGAAAGAGATGGAGTACAGTCTGTTGCAGTAGAGAATCTTTGATCTGTGATTTGAAATAAAATTAAAAAAAATATTGAATATAAATAAATCTGCATGCAGATTTCACAAAGCCATTTTTCTTTTTGTCTGCAAAGGCAAAGAGAAAGTTTGAAACCAAAGTGCTGTGCTGAGCTAAAAAATTTAACAATAAAAATAAGTCAGGAAAGTGAGTGTTCAACAAAGTAGTAATAAGAGCGTCACTTGGGACCTTGCTGGCAGACTTCTCTAAAATGGGGGAAATAAAACAACTATAAAGCTCTAATTTCATACAGAGATCCCAACAGCCTGGCATGCTGCCTTGTGCACAAAATACCCAAACCATGAAATTAATGGCAGACTGAAAATCAGTGAAGATGTTTCTTGCTTCACCGTTACATTGTACCATAAGAGGACCATCACACTTCAGGGATAGCCACTTATCATAGCTCATTCTGTAAGAGGTCATCGACCCACAGTCAGACTCAGCTGCCCATCTCCCATCACGCACACTTTCTCCTGCTCACTCTGACCCACTCTGTACTGACTGACTCTCCTGCGTTACAGTGGCTCAGATAGCAAAGTGTGGAACTAACCCTGAGACTGTGTAAGTGGGTATTCCAACAGGATGTTTTTTGGTAATATGCCACACTGCCCTCAACCCTTCAAATGTAGTGATAATGATGAAAACATTGATTTCCCAAAATTGAGTATTTCTGGTGGCTTTTCCCAATCAAATGTAGGGTCATACACAAGAACTAAATTAATGGTCAATAGTCTCTTCCCAGGGTGTGACCCCTTAACAAAAATCGAAAGAGAAGATAAATGCAAATGATATGATACAAAATAATACACCTATAGATTTGAAGATTGAACATGCCAGTATTGACAGTTGGCATTGTGAGGTTGAAGGTCAAAGAAAGATTAAATGATTGGAAAGAGCCTTTTTTTCAGCTAAATATTGAATCTGTGTTAAAGTCACAGGAAACACCACAGATGAAACATCGCTCCTCTGCCTTCTCTTCTCTATGACCAAGTAAACAAGTGGTTGAGTGGAGTGTATGGTTTCATTTATATTTATGCTTTGTCTTGTGGTTTGGATTGAGGAATTAGCACAACCATTTGAGAAACGGATGCCGTCTCCCAGAGTCAATGCCAATCTCTCTCATCTACCTTGTCTGCTGATTTCACGTCTGCCTGGTGACGCAGGTCAGAAAGGGTGAGACGATTAGCTGGAATATTCTACCTGGGTAAATGTGAACTTCTCCTCAGACAGATGGTGCCCATTCTGACTGCACCTGTTTTCTCCGATGTTGGCTATTTTCCTTTCCCTTCCTCTTCTTCACAATGGCTTTTATTTCCCCCCCTCTCTTGTACCTTATGAAACTAATCTAAGAGAAGTATATTCCCTTTGTGTACACATATATGTATATACACTGCTCAGAATAATTAAGGGAACACTTAAATCACACATATTATATATTGATATCTGTACTGTACATTGTGTCATTCATTGAGAACAAAATTGTTGCAACGGTCAGTGGAAACAAAAATCACCAACCGATTGAGGGCTGGATTCGAAAAACAAAGTAAACACTTAAAATCACAGACTGCTTCAACTTGCGAGAATTTCATCATGACAACTCATAATGTGACTCAGCAGTGTGTATGGCCCTCACGTGCCTGTATGCACTCCTGACAACATTTGGGCTTGCTCCTGATGAGACGACGGATGGTGTCCTGGGGGATTTCCTCTCAGACCTAGATCAGGGTATCAGTGAGCTCCTGGAAAGTCTGGGGTGCTACTTGGCCGCATAGGATGCACCAATACATAATGTCCCAGAGGTTCTCAATTGGATTCAGGTCTGAGGAACGTGAGGTCCAGTCAATGGCATCAATGCCTCATCCAGGAACTGCCCACACATTCTGGCCACAGGAGGACAAGGATTGTCCTACACCAGGAGGAACCCATGGTCCCCTGCACCAGCCTAAGGTCTGACGATGGGTCTGAGGATATCATCCCAGTACCTAACAGCAGTCAATCAATCATTCCACCCCAGACCGTCAGTGACCCACCACCAAACCGGTCAGGCTGGAAGATGTTGCAGGCAGTATAATGTTCATCACGGCTTCTCCAGACTCTTTCACGTCTGTCACATATGCTTAGTGTGAACTTGCTCTCATCTGTGAAGAGAACAGCGCACCAATGGCTGGACTGCCAATTCTGGTGTTCTCTGGCGAATGCCAGTTGAGCTGCACGAATGTGGGCTGTGAGCACAGGTCCCACTAAAGGATGTCTAATGGGCTGCATGTACTGCCTCTTGCAACCTGTAGTAACATGGACACTAGCAATATGCAGATCTTAAGAATCAGTCAGGAAGGATAAGGAGTGAGCAATTATTTGTGGCCACCACCTGCAAAACCATTCCTTTTTTGGGGGTTGTCTTGCTGTTGCCTCTCCAGTGCAGATGTTGTTACTTTTATTTGCACCAAAACAAGTGACACTGATTCACAATTGCTTGTGTCCTAACTGGACAGATGGATATCTCTGAAGTTTGATTGTCTTGGTGTTATGCAGTGATGACTATGTGTTCCCTTAACTTTTTGGAACAGTATGTATACATGAATTACGACTGATAACATTAGAAACTTTTAAATGTTTTACTAGCATAAATAGAAAAGAAGCAATGCAAGATCAGAGAGCACCAAGGTATTGAGCCAAAATGTTGTTGTCCTTCATACATTCGTCAATGCCTATTAAAAAGACTACATACCTGAAACCAAATATTGATTGGAAACTTTGTTCAAGCTTTTGCAATAGCCATCTCAGTCTGTTGATTTCAACCCCATTGAAAATATCTGAGGTCGGCTGAAGAGGAGAGTCCACAAGCGAGAATCAAGGAATTTTAATGTTCTGGAGAGATTCGGCATGGATTAATGGTCAGAGATGTGTTTTTCCACATCATCAAATATTACAGGACAATAATTTGTGGGGAAATCATGGCAAATGATGGGAGCACTAAGTACCAAATATGCCATTAATGGTTTTCAGAAAAAACATATTTCTTGATTTTAATTTCTCTGTAAAATCAGTAAAACATTTTAATAGACTTTCTTGCTCATCATTTTCATGTGTACCCATTTTCTTGGAAGACAAAGTATGTATTTCCCACTCTATGTAGGTGGAGGAGATCCGTGGCTACATTGAGTCCCTGGCTGAGAAGGTGGAGGAGGTGAAGAGGAAACACAGTGCTATCCTGGCTGCCCCCAACCCTGATGAGAGTGAGTCTGCCATTTTAATATCACTTCAAAAGCCCAACCATTACCGTTACCTCCAGGGAGAGGAGAGGTGTGAATTCAACATAACTGCATTAGTAATGTCTCTACAAAACCTCAAACCAGAGTCTTATCCCCAACTCCAACCGCAAAAATGGTCTCTGTCAGTCCGTGTGGTCAAAACCGTCACAATGGGAGTTTGCAATTTCTAGTCGTGTCACATCGCATTGACGAGGAATCCTTTTTAGATATGAATCATTTATACCCGAGTTCATCTTTAATGTAATAACCAGACTTCAATGACTCTTAATGAGTTCCCGGATCAGATAATGGAGTCAGGTCTTAGTTGAACAGTCAGGGAGAACGTGCCTTCATTAGCTAGAGGAAGATGAATTATCACAGAAGGAAGAGGCACATTTTGAGACTGAGGTAGCTTTAAAACATTTTAAGTGTGTGGTGACATTTAAGCCACAGTGGTGTTCTATTTCCCAGAAGCACCCCCCCCCCGTCTCTCTCTTTCTCACTCTCTTTGGAACAAAGTTTGGTTCATCCAGAAGCTGTGTATCTTCAGAAAAGAACACGACTGATCTCATCTTTTGTTCTACTCACGTGTGAGTTATAAGTCACCATAGTAATCTACCACCACCTGCTTGTCTTCCCACCGTGATCCACATCCATCCGCTTCAGCTGATCACCACTGGATGTTTATAGCTCCCTTGGATGCCACAAAATATAGATTCCAGCCCTACAGGGAGGGGGCAGAGGAAGGGAACATGGCAGCTTAAAGATATGGCCTTTCCATGGAGTCTCTTTAGTGTATTTGAGGACCACATCAGTCAGGGCTTGCAAAATGCCAGGCCCATTCATAATCGGGGGGGCAATATCTACCTCTTAGAAAAAGGGTGAGTCATCTTGGTCATTCAGAACAATACAGGTTGCCGATCACTGATTGAAGGGGGTCATGTGGTGTGACTGCGTATTAGCATGTCAGTCTGGGTGGCTACTTTGGGTGATTCATCAAAGGAAACCTAAACTACAAAGCTTAAGGAGGCTTTTGTGCTGTGTGTTAAGGCCTTGAATTACGTACTTGATTCTGCCTATCACAGCACCCACACCAACAGAGCCACTAGTGGTTCGGGGATATATCAAAACATATGGGATGGGACATAATTTTGTCATTCATGTACACAAGAAGCCAATAGCCTGCCACGTAATTCATTGCCATTTCTTTCACAATTTTTGTACTGGCGGTAATAACGGTTTCCCTAATGTTTTATGTTTTAAAAAATGTATTCCAAAGTAGGCTGCAAATTGGTATTTCAAAACAGCGAAGCACCCATATATGCCCATTCACTGCCTGTGGTTTAATGTCCTTTTCAAAAGGACAGTTAGACAGTTCTGCAATTTGTGGGTGTTAATGATTGTGGAATAAAGGGTTACACTTGATTATGAGTGTCCCATTTTCTGTAGTTGCTCTATAGGTAGTAATACTATCAACAAACTTTTAACAAACTATCTGTTGAGAAGCAACTGCTTGCTAAGGTAAGAATTAAAGGGGGTTGGGGTTAGGATAATGGTCATGGTTAGTGTAGTGTTAGGGTTTGTAGATAGCGTTAAATTGTTACTGATAGTCAGTAGATAATCTGTAATACTTTTGTGACTCTCAAAATAAAAGATCAATGAGGGCTTGGATTTGTCAATGATTGTGATTGCTGTGTCTCTCTGATTCAAATCAACTCTTTATCCCTCCTGCAGTAGACTGCTCGGTAGCTCTTTCAAGGAACAGTATTTACACTCATATATTGACATTCTAATTTTAATTTGTCAATAGCTACAATACATTATGGGGACTTCAGCCTACCCAAGGGGAAAGCAACTTGGACTACGTCATGCTATCCCTGTGGCAATGCCCGATACACGGGCTGCCTATTTATTTCCATTTCAACCCAGACTCAGTGCAAAAAATAAAATAATTACTTTTTTGGGTATATTACCATCTGAATATAAATATGAACTCTATGTTTCACATTTTCAGTGCTTTTCAGCTCAACACACTGAAAATATGTTAGGGAGAAGCCATTCCACTGGCCAGTCTGAGTCTGACCCAACACAGGCCCTTCTTCCTGACTTTCTCTCTGTCTAACTCTCCCTTTCCCACTAACCTCGCTCCCTGGCTGTTACACACAGCGCATGTAAGCTTTACACAGCAACCATTCAAAATGTTTATCATTGAATAGGAGTGACTGTGCTGAGTAAAGGAGTCTCCATCTTCAGATTTTATTGAAACTTGGAGGCATGGCTCCAAATAGAGTAATATTTCTTTACATATCATAATGTAAAGTAATTCATTTAGATCTTATTTAGAACAACTTATTTGCGAGTGTATACATTTTAATCTTTTTTGTACTGGCCTGCAATGGGAATCAAGCCCACAACACTGGCGTGGGAAGCACTTTGCTCTACCAACTGAGCTGCACAGGTTCATGATGAACACGTTTGAATGAAGTGAGAACTTCCTTGTTCTGTGCTATATCAATCCCTGATAAAATAGATAGTGTTTGGTACTTTGATGTACCAGCAGATTGGGATAGTGTTATTGGAAGGTGATTGGTATACAAAGCCAATTACGCCATGCTTATCGCGACTTGTTCAACCCAACAGATTTGGTTCCACACATGCTGTTCAGTGTTGTGCAGTGTGCTCTTAAAGGCGACTACCCATATTGATAGGGAATGTTTTCCTTTATCGTCAGACTGGGGATCTCCTTTTCGCCTTTCGGTCATAATTCCTGAATCATAAATCATTTACATTTCAGTCATTTAGCAGATGTTAAAGTTCTGAGTGCATACATTTTCAAACAAGCAATCCACAAGAAAACACATATTGCTATGGAATACATTGTTAAATATTGCAAATATATGACAACAAATGTACGTATGCTATGCTCTTCTACATTTTGTAGTTATAATTGGCTAATAAGCTACATGTGATATTTTTCCCATCGGCTGGTAAAGACTCAAGTTGACGACAGAACCCAGTGGTTTATGTGTTGCACACTATATAAGAGACACAGATACAACCAAGGTCAAGATAGTATTTTGTTTAGTTGGAGTTTTCCAAATGAAAAGAGTATGTATAGAAGAATGGTCTAAGGTCCCTTCTAATGTGTCCTTCAACCTTGTCAGAAATTATAGAAGGCGGCTTAGTGCAGTTACCCTTGCAAAGAGAGGAGCACAGAGTAACTGAAAATATTGGTGCAAATTATATTGATACTAAAGTTTGGAAATACATATAGAATTGAAGACATGTGTAGTTTGGATAGTTTCCTTTAAAACCTGAATGAAGTACAATATGTTCCACATCAACTGGGTTTCACAAGCATGATTTGCTGGTTTCCTCAATAGTGCCTGAAATCTTAAACACCCCAAATTAATTGATTAATTAAACGGCCATATTACAAACTAAATGCCTAGATAGTTGGCTAGCATTAGTAATTTGCTAGCTTGTTTAATGATGTTTTTGTAATGTAATTTTGACAAAATGATTTGTACCACACAAAACGTGTCCAACTGTCAGATTCTTTGGTGTACAGTGTAGTCAAAGCGCCCTTTTTGGGGCACAATATAGAACCATAATTCGTAA
Source organism: Esox niger (assembly GCA_016801105.1). Taxonomy (NCBI): domain Eukaryota; kingdom Metazoa; phylum Chordata; class Actinopteri; order Esociformes; family Esocidae; genus Esox; species Esox niger. Next base: position 40,668 of record JACXGJ010004109.1, on the reverse strand, counting down.
GGTGCAAAAGTAATACAATTCCAGAGGATCTATATAGAACAGGTGCAGCCATTGGGAGTCGATCCAGGACTTCACCAGTCAGATTGCTGGAGTTAGAGTATCTAAGCCGGTTCTACTAATGCTTTTTGTACGGGTTTGCCATCGAAATTCTATACCACTTTTCAGATGTCTCTCCTTTCCTAACGGAACATTCCCTCTCTTATCAGTCCTCTAAGATGAGGGCTCTCTCCTTCTGTGCTAAGGAAGCTGTACAGTATATCTGTGTGCCAGTGTCTGGCTAAGTGGTTGTCACACAAACACACACAAAGTCTCTGGCTGTTATCAGAGAGGCTCCAAGTTGCAGTGACAGCGAGAAAGACAGCAGCCTCATTGGCTTTTATAGACATCAGCTGGATCACCGGGCTGTTGGTGACAACAGAGTGAAATGGAGAAGTGGAGGTCGTTTGAAAAGGGTTATCAAGTGCGTTGTCTAGCCTGGTAAAGGGGACCGCAAACCTATGTGCGCACATACATATGCAGAGGTAAGTGTAACTCTCTTGTGAAGTGCACTATTACAAACCGTGTCATTATTGAACACTTACCCTGTTTCCCTTATGCGTCAGCAGTTTTCAAATCACTTTACATGTCACCATGCCCTGCCCTCTGCCCACCTACGAACAAGTCCCTTTTTTCATCCCTCTCTTTCGCTCTCTCACATTTTCACACATCTCCTCCCTGGGTTTTGAATGCATTGACTGGGGTTTGTGGTGTTTCCCGATGGGATCAGCCCACACACATCAACCCAGGGTGTGTCACCTGCTCTGCCATCACGCGCTCCCACGGCCGCCATGCCGCTGCCTAATGCATCCCAGTCTGGGCGTGGAGAGTTGACAGGTTACCTTTGCCTCCGCAGCTCACGACAGCAGCTGATAACCACCTCGGTACCGCCGCCCACCACGGTTTCAATGATGAGGGCACTGTAGCATGTTGGTGGACCGGTGCAAAGAATGGGTTGGGGCTTTTTGTCTTCCTTCTGTTAGTCTGAATGGGGTTTACTCTCTTAGGCATAGGGCTGCACAATACATTTAAATTGCAATATTGACAGGTGCAAAATCCAAACTTAGGTGATTTTCAGCTCCAAAAAGGGTGAATGATACGCGCGTCATGCGAGGCGATGGGCACACATCATATGTCTGTAATTGATTTTCCTGTGGGTGCTGTAGGTATTTTTGTAGATTACTTAAATACATGGACTTTGTTTAGATACTTGAAGGTTTTTCAATGTTAGTTTGAGTTAGCGCTGCAACTGCTAGCGAAGATGTCTCCTTCAAGTTAGCAAGAGGCACCAATATATTGTGCCATATGCATAACAGCATGGTTAGTTAACGTTTTTCCGATAGGGCCTACATCCCTTGACGTGGACGTCTAGTATGGTCACATGGAAGTCCTTGTTAGAGGGAGCCCTCAATTGGATGTTTAGGTGGATGGACGGGCGATGAGTGATTTTGAGCAGGAGGGATGGGCGATGAGTGATTTTGCACTAGATGGACAGGTGAAGAGTGATTTTGAGCAGGAGGGATGGGCGATGAGTGATTTTGAGCAGGAGGGATGGGCGATGAGTGATTTTGAGCAGGAGGGATGGGCGATGAGTGATTTTGAGCAGGAGGGATGGGCGATGAGTGATTTTGAGCAGGAGGGATGGGCGATGAGTGATTTTGAGCAGGAGGGATGGGCGATGAGTGATTTTGAGCAGGAGGGATGGTCAATTAGTGATTTTGCACTAGATGGACAGGTGAAGGGTGATTTTGCACTGGATGGACGGGCGACGAGTGATGAGCAGGACGGACAGGCGATGAGTGACGTTGTGTGGGATGTTGAACAGGACAAAGGGGCAATGAGGATGGACAGGAAAGTGGCCTGGACATAAGCAGCTAACTCTAGCTCTAGGAACATTAAAGCGACATGGATGTCTTCGCATCGACCATATTTTGAATGTAATAATAATGACTATGAAGCGATCATCAAGCAAATAATGATTAAAATCCAATGATAGTATGTTTTCTTTCTGTGATGTTTACGCTAGAATTCGGGCTTGGCTGCACTATTTTCTATGATTATAGGGAAGTGTTTTGTTTTAGTCTTAGATTGTCATAAGGTTGTGTACGTATGATGTTGTGTTTTTATAACATAATAGTGAAGTACAGTAAGACTCAGCTGAGGTGGGTAAAATGGAGCATAGGCTATTTACTTAAATATCACTTTGTAACATTATCTCTTGAAACCTTGAGCTTTGTTACTATACCGAATAAACACATCAATTGACATTTAGATGTTTTAAATCAAAACATTAACGGCAGTGTAAGTAATACAAATAAATAGAAAATAATTGTAAACAAAGAAATGTAAATATAATTTAAAAAATAAATACGCAACTCCACAGCATTATAAGTTATACAAATAAATAGAAAAAAATGAAAACAAGTATAACAAAGTGTGCTTGGCCTTATTCATTTGATTTTAAAATAAAAATACAAAACCACCAAAACAATAACATTTTTAATAACTAAAATGTTGAATGTGTACTGTAGTGACCAAAATATTCATGTACCAAGACCACTGTCTACAAACTAAACAGCAAATCGCAGATGTCGATGTTGCATATGCTGCCTTGTTAGCAGTTAGCTTGATACAACATGCACAGTCTAGGCCAATTGGCTTTCTTGCAGACATCATCCTCAGATGAAAATGTTTGCTCGTTCGCCTCAGCGTTTGTGTCCTTCAGCCAGCCTTGTGACAACAGCACTGTTTAGTCTTACAGCTTTTATAGCTTTCTATGTTTTTATATTCTATTTCTATGTTATTATTCTATGTTTTATTATTATGCTGTATTTTATATTTCTGTTCTTGATTTATTTTGTTATTAAATGTTTATCTTGCTATCTTTTACCAATTGTAATGCAAGTTCTGGTGCTATCAGAGGAATAATCTCTGTGTAAATGTAACAATCTGCTGATGATGGATCTGACTGTTTTGATTCTATTGCATTATTTCTATTTTCACTGTAAATCAATTTGAATTGCTTCTATGTATGAATTGTGCTATATAAATAAACTTGCGTGTTTGATTGCTTGCTTGCTTAGAGTGACTGATTCGCGGCTCAAACCCTCCCCACACGAACCACATATGGATGAACTGAAAGCATTAATAGACAGAAGCTGAAAACGGAATGGATTAAAGGTGTCATAGCAAAATGTTTATCTTTTCATAAGTATGTATTATCAATTGATAAGGCACTCTGTCCAACAGCCTAAATTGTTTATAAATATTTATTGTATTTTAATATAGCCTAGAAAAAACTGAATATGCGTCAAATCTTAGGACTTATATGAATATGAAATGCTGACTTCTTGAGTGACCCAATAGATTGCTGGCCATCCTGATGGTACCTTCCGCCGGCAATACAACATCCCTCATCGCCCGTTGGTTCTGCTTAACGTCCTGCTCCATGTCACTCCTCACCCATCCGTTGTGCTAAACATCCACTCGAGGGCTCCCCCTAGCGAGGACATCCGTGGGACTGTGAATGTGGGATGTAGCTGCCTCTCCGTTTAGGCTTCACTATCGATGCCACCAAATAAACTTAGTATACCGCAAGAGTTGAGACATTTTGCCCCTCCTGTTATGGCAAAGGCACAAATGCTGCAAATACCATTGCATTAAATTAGGAGTTAAACGACACAGGCTGCACCTTCAAATTGGTAATTAGTGTAAAATAGAAAAAACTGAATTTCAACTCGATTTGTATTCAGTTTAATAGCACATTTTGTAGGCTATGATCTCTATTTCATCCAAATCATGCCACCCTACTTTGGCACTCTCTTTTAGGTCTCTCTTTCTGTCTTCTCTGTCTTTCTCTTCTGTCTTTCACTCTTATCTCTCTCTTCCATTCTGTTCTTTATACTCCTGTATGAATATATGTTCTTTATATCCTATTTCTTTGCTCTCTCCTAACTGTGTTTCTATGAGATCTCATACAATGCCCTCGATAATAAGGGCAGATTAGGCAAAAGTCATCAGACTATTGTTTATAGAGCATGTATTGCTAGAAGCAACATTGTCAATAATGTAAGGAAAGGTCACACTGAAAAAATAGCCATATCCATTTTACAGTAATGGCCATGTCTTAACATCATGTTTATAGATATTTGTTAGTGCTTATCAGAGAAATAACCTCTGTGTAAATGTAACAATCTGCTGATGATGGATCTGACTGTTTTAATTCTATTGCATATTTTTTATTTTCACTGTAAAGCACATTGAATTGCTTTTATGTATGATTTGTGCTATATAAATTAACTTGATTGCTTGCTTGCTTGCTAATCGCATTATGATTCTTTCATGCAAAATATCTGGAATTAGTTATCAGATTCACAGTCAAAACCAGAAAAAGGAACCAGGCAAGCCTAGTTCAGCCAGCCCGCAATTAATTAATCCCACGTGAGAGATGGTGTCCTTAACCACTATGCCGTGGTGCTATGAATTTGCCTAGTGTCGGTATAGTATCTCGAAATTAGATAATTTTGTCACACATTAACATCATGCTAAGTTTGAATATGTTGCTTGACACCATTAAAAATTGTGTTAAATAGCGTTTTATATAGCTTTTGCCTCCTTTAACTGGTAAGCCTATTAGCCAGTAATAGGCTTACCAGTATCTACTAACTTACTACTTGGAATAGTCATTAGAATTTAGCAGTTGTTAGCGAGACTGAAGATGTACTATACACTCCCAAAGCTATTTCATTTGATGGCAAAAAAACGATTTATGCCCTAAAAAAGCTTTCATTTGTGAAAGACATTGATACTATGGTTGCATGATATTGGAAATAACTGTCATTGCAATATTTTTTTTTTCTGCCATATATATTGCCTTAAATGATCAAACAAATTGGTTGTGTTGCCTGGTTGTGGCAACAATTGCAAGGCAATCTCGACTAATTACCTGTTTTTGGCCAACATCATCCTGTCTGTAGCGGAAATATTTCTTATTACAATCATTTTGGCCTTTGTTGCCTGTTCCTTGCTCATCATTTCGTCACACGCAAACAAAGCCTGCATGTCAACAACGTGCAGCAACGAACTCCAATAATAATTGTTATTATAATTAACTGTGTATCCAATAACCCATAAATCGGAGTAAATTACATTATATCAGACAGATATATTGTACATCGCAATGTCGATGCTGAAACGACATATTGTGCAGCCCTAATTGCTACAATAACTATCAATACAGCTGACAGTAACTGACCTTTTTGTCAGGTGAAAAGAGGATAGAAACATGGAAACCCCAAGTCTTTTACTGCCCAACGGCTTTTCATCTAGCCTATATTACCCCCAAAAACATGCATGGATGCTTACTTTGAAAATCCACCAGAAAAAGTCACAATATAACTGTGAACAGTTTGATTTTAGGCTTACTATAATATAGCCACTGAAGGTTGTAGAGTTTGTCATTGTTAAAGAGACATCCCAACACGTTGTGTTGTTGTCATATTGAGAAATCCATCTTTAACAGAAGCTCCTAGCATACCTTTGTGCTGTTGTGTCTTAAATGCTTATGGTATAATTAGTAGACCAATTGGCTAATTGGGAGGTCGTTAAATCGTGTTGGTATGTAACTATGTTTTGTACTGGAACTTAATTACTTGATTGGCAGACATTCTGATATTCTGAAATTTTTGCAATTTTTGGAAATAAACTAAAATGCTTCATGTACATTTTTCTTTTATGGACCGTTAATTCAGACTGTGTATTCAGTATTTTGTACAAGCACTTTTGTCACTAAACAACTTTGAGTTTTCTTGGGTATGGCTCTACCAACTTTGCACATCTGGACTTGGGCAGGTCAAATCTGGGCATTGACATGGCCACCCCAGGACATGCGTTGATTTGTCCCTAAGCTACTACAGCATTGTCTTGGCTGTGTGCTTTGCTGTCTTGAAAGAACTATTTTACATCAGTCTGAGGTCCTGTGGGCTTTGGATCAGGTTTTCTTCAAGGACGTCTCTAAATAAAGCTCCATTCATCCTCCTCTCAATCATAACTGGTCTACTTGTCCACTGGTCTGCTTGATGCTCCCACCACCAGGATTCACAGTAATAATGTTATTTGCCATGTATTGAGTGGTGCCATGTTTTTGTTAGACATTGTGTTTGGCACTCAGGCCTAGTAGCTTGATTTATGTCTCATCAGACCAGGGATGGAGTTCTCAGTTTAAGCCCCATACCAACAGGCCTGCTAGGCTTGGGCCAAGTTTGGCATCTGTTATAAACAATGTATTTGGGCTGGCTGGGTTCCTGAACTGTAATATATATGTATGTATGTGTGTGCGTGCGTGCGTGCGTGCGTGCTTGCTTGCTTGCTTGTTGTCTGGTGTGCTGTATCTTGCTCTCCTACGTATCAGCAGCACTGAGAAGAGTAGCTGTGGCTTCTAAGTTATTAAAGACCATAAAAGCATCCAGTTGTTGCTAAATTTCTCTATTCACAGAACAGAATGAAGCCTACGTTTTCTCATACTGATATGCTACTAGAAGAATCCAAAGACATGCATCGTGTGTGTGTGTGGTGTGTAACTGCCAACCATGTTAACCAGAACCCAAAATTGGGCATTTGATCTTAATTATAATGTCACAGTTCTTGTGTATATCGTGGTAGAGGACGGACCAGGAGCAGGCAGGGGTAGTTGTCTGTACTCTTTTAATTATCAAACAAACACAAAACACCAGAACAGAAAACACTGAGTACAGAGGCAAAACTACTAAATGAAAATGATCACATAGAAACAAGACTCACCACTGACTTCTGACAACACAGTGACATGGAACAATGACTAACAACTGAGGGGAGCAGAGGAGAAACATTTAAACACATACTAATGGATTGATTGGGACCTGGTGTGAACAATGAATGACAAGACAAGACAAATGAATGGGACCGGGATGAGTTCATGGCTGTTGGTGAACCGGAGAATGCGGGAGATGGCGGAGCAGTCCGTCGCCTCACCGTCACATATAAATATGGCTACCCTGTCTATTAAAGCAAATTTCAGGTTTCAATTCAGCACTCATTAATAGTTAATTACTCTAATTCTCAGTTAACAATTTATGTAATCCAGTAGTGATATTTCTTGTCTGAATCAAAACATAATGAAACAAAATCAAGAATTTTATATTTTAATTGTTAAATGATGCTGTATTACAATGAATGTCACTTTACACAATTTTACATTTATGATGAATATCTGTTTTGTTCAGTTAGTGAGGGTGTAATAGTGAAGAATAACATTCATAAGGAGTGGAATATTAGGGTGCAATAATAATGCAAATTAACGGGGCATTAGTCCCTCTACTGCTGCACATTGTATGTTTTTAAAGGAACAGAATTGTAAAGAAATGGGGTGAAGAGAGACATTTCATATTACTTAAAATATCTGATTGAAAATAGCTGACGCCTAGTCAGTGTTTTGTTTGTTAATTATAGAATTATTGTTGCATGACACTGTAATATACATTATGCTTTCATTTACAATATACTTTAATTTACGATATGGTTATTAAATGTTGATCTTCAGTAACTATTTGTTTAGAAAAGTTTATTGAAGCCATAATTAATTTTCATTTTTTTTAATAATGATGATTAAAAAAGAGATCAACAATGAGAGAAATTAGCAAGTTCTCCATGACCCATTTAAGAAAATATATCAATTTCTGTCTGACATTGTTCAGACAGCGAAAACAAAGCGGAATAAATGTAAATGTTTTAGAATCAACAGGCAAACGACTTTTCAGATTTCTGAATATATACAGGCTATGGATGTTTTATAATCCCCAAACACACAACACTTGTTCAAAGTATGCATGAGTTTTGGGTCAGGCTACAACATACAGTAGTTACGTTATAGTAAGCTGTAACTAAAACTGTATATGGTTATATTGCGACAGTTTCTGGCATGGATAAGTTAATCTTCAGTCTCGCTAGCAATTCTCAATTCTTATGATTATTCCTAGGATGTTAGTAGAGACTAGTAAGCCAATTACAGGCTAATAAGCTGTTAAAATGGCCAATGGCAAAAGCCATGCAGTTCATAGACTCTATGATGGAGGTAAACTTAATTAGAAACGTTAGTCAGTTTAACACAATGCTCAGTGGTGTCTAACGACTACTGAAACATGTAATGCTGTGGTGTAGTGGTTGAAGACAGTGACTTTCACATGGAAGACCTAAGTTAGAATTTCTTGAGAGCAACAACATTTATACATTTTATTTGTGGACCGCAATAAAACTGCCTATGGTTATACAGTATTGCAACGTTTTATGGTAAATTCCACGATTCTCTCGTCTTTTCACTTGATGAAAAGGTTAGTTATCGTCACCTTTATTGATAGTCATTGTATCATTGTCATTCACGAATGAAAGAAAAAAATATGTTGTTATGCCCTGAAATGACAAAGCTTTGTCAGACTTGCTAGCAATTGCTCAATTCCTATGACTATTTCAGTAAGTTATTAGATACTTGTAAAGTCTTACTGGCTAATACGCTGTTAAAACGGTCAGTGAACAAAGCCATACAGTTCATAGATGCTATTTGTGGTGGAGGGAAATTTAGTAGTCAAAATTTAGTCAATATACCAAATAGCTGTTGAAATGGCCAGTGGCATGGTAGACATGAGGCTATACTGACACCCTACAAATGTACAGCTCTGTGGTGTTGTGGTTAACAACACGGCCTTCCACATGGGCCTAATGAGTTCCAATCTCACTTTCTTGTGTGGGCCGGCTGAACTAGGCTTGTGTGGTTGCTTGTTTTAAAATCAAGCTTTTGTAGGGTTTGGCAAGAATCCCATCTTGTGACATTCTTGTGTCTTTTACTCAGCAATGGATTCTGTCTAGACACTATGTCATCATGTCCAATCAATAGAATTTTCCAAAATTGGACTTCAATCAGTTGTATAAACATCTCAAAGGTCAGCAATGATTAAAGGATGCACCTGAGCTAAATTTCCAGTGTTATAACAAAAGGCCTTTTTATTTTTCTTAGACGTTAAACATGTCATTGTGGAGTATTTTATGTAGAATGATAATTATATAATTGTAATACATTTTTGAGTAAGGATGTAACTAAATTTGGAAACATTTGAATTTGAAGTCTGAATACTTTCTGAATACATTGTATATTCATGATCATATTTAAGAATATCTAGGTCAGGGCTGCTCAGTCCTGGACCAGGAGATCTACCATTCGGGACAGGCCCTGTCTTGGCTTTCCATCCAGCTCATTATTAGAATCAGATGGTCAGAATTAGGGTTGGAGAGAACCCTCCCAAACAATGTATGGTTATAACTTGTGGCATCTAATCCAAGTTTTGGAGACTGTCTGACCCCAAGACCCAACAAACGTTTGCAGTTCTCTAGCTGTGATCCATGGAGATTCTTTGGCCACATCCTCTTCATTGTGCTTGGGGTTAGCATAGACACATCCTCCTCAAGGCTGATTGTTAACATCTCCAGTTGCTTTAAAATTCTTAATTATTGCCCTGAAATGTTCAACCGTTGAGTTATTTTTGAGAAGGCTGAAGAAAGCCCACCTTTTCTCCAAGATCCTTGTGAACTTGTATCGCTGCACAAACAAGAGCTTTTGCTGCTCACCTGAAAATGCTACGTTCTAATACAAACGGTGATATTTCCTAAGTTGTTTAACACATCTAGATATGAATACCAGGAAGTTAAAGCTGAAATTCTGAAATCTTGTCTCATACTCATCTTTTGATCTTAAACTCAAATGTCTTCAGTGACCATCAAAAACAAAGGGATTTGCCTTGCCGTTCCAATGCTTTTGGAGGGGACTGTTCTTAATAGTACATACTTTACCATCACCGGCGCAGTACTTACTTTCAGTATGTAGTAAGTGTGAGAATTGAGATTCAGCTGATGGGAATTTGGTCTGTGTGTTACCTCATAATTATACCCCAGTGAAGCAGGAAGTCAAGGCTCACAATTTAGGTGTTCCTCCAAAATGCATTAAGGATAACGATTCTATTATTGATGCACTGTCCTCAGTATGGGGAAATGGTCATTTTACTGGTAGACTGTTCTGTGAATTTCAATTTAAGTGTGGTTTTATCTAATTCTTACTCATAAAATACTTTCCAAGCTCCCTGCTCATTTTATGCCCTCTCCCCTCATTTCTAATCTTTGTCTACCTGACTGAGCCACCCAGGTTTCTTTACACGACTGTGCCCGCTGGGCAAGCGGAATGAAGTTTGGAAAGCCATTTGGGTAGTTGTATTACAAATGGATATTTTTTGTTGCAAATACACGTTTATATTAAAACACTATATGTAAAGGCTTGTTTCAGAGTCAATACAAGTAAAAATCTTTGAAATTATGACAAGTAAAAGGCCAGTACAGATATAAAAATACTTTACCCAGTCGTGAGAAGTCCGCTGTTGACATTTCTAGATATGTGCCCATTCAGCCAAAAGAGCATTTTTGAAGTCAGGCACTGATATTGGATGAGAAGGCCTGGCTCGCAATCGTTGTTCCAATGCATCCCAAATTAGGTTCGATAGGGTTGAGGTTAGGGCTCTGTGCTCTGTGTGTTCTCCTGCCATCCAACACACCCAGATTGGTCCATCAGACCACCAGATAATGAGGTGTGATTCAATCACTCCTGAGAACACGTTCCCACTGCTCCAGTGGTGGTGTGCTTTACACTACTTCCGCTGATGCTTGGCATTGCGCATGTTGATGTGAGTCTTGTGTGCAGCACCTTGGCCATCAAAACCCATTTTGTGCTGATGTTGCTTCCAGAGGTAGTTTTCAACTTAGGTTGGTGATGCAATAGACAATGGGCGATTTTCACACGTTATGCACTTCAGCACTCGGCGGCTCCGCTCTGTGAGTTTGCATGGTCTATAACTTCTTGGCTGGGCTGCTGTTCCTCCTAGATGGTTCTACTTCACAATTGCATAGCACTTACAGTTGACCAGGGCAGATATAGTAGAGCAGAAAGTTCCCAAACTGACTTCTGACATCCTGTGACAGCGCCATGTCAATGAGTTCTTCAGTAAGACCCATTGTACTGCCGGTGTGTGAGCAGTGTTTGTGGTGGCGAGGAGTGTGGCGGAAAGACCTGGACTCAATAATTCATAGTGGTGTAACACCCCTGTTACAATGCCAGGATTTTGTGATGTAAAAGAATGAGACAAAGATATATCATGTAAGAACTTTCTTCACTTAATGTGACCTACAATGTGAACAATTCAATCGAAAAACAAACTGAAATCTTCGAGGTGAAAAATTTACAATATAAACCTTACAATTACCTGGTTGCATAAGTGTGCACACCCTCTTATAACTGGGGATGTGGCTGTGTTCAGAATTAACACATTCAGACTCATGTTAAATAGAAGTCATTACACACCTGCCATCATTTAAATTGACTCTGATTAATCTGTTCTATTAGGATTTTCCTGCCATTTTCTTAGTTGCATCTCAGAGCAAAGGCCATGGTCTGCAGATAGCTTCCAAAACATCAGAGGGATCTCACTGTTGAAATAAATCAGTCAGGAGAAGTGTACATAATAATTACCAAATCAGTAGATATACCATGGAACACAGTGAAGACTGTCATCATCAAGTGGCGAAAATATGGCACAACAGAGACATTACCAAGAACTGGATGTCCCTCCAAAATTTATAACAACGAGAAGAAAACTGGTTATGGAGGGTTCCAAGAGACCTACAGCAACATTAAAGGTGCTGCAGGAATTTCTGGCAAGTACTGGCTGTGTCCTACATGTGACAACAATCTCTCGTATTCTTAATATGAATGGGCTATGGGGTAGGGTGACGACGGAAGCCTTCTCTTACATAGAAAAACATCTAAGCCTAGGCCCGGCTGTAAAAACAAACATCAAGTCTCCCAAAAGCATAGGAGAAAATATATTATGGTCTGATGAAACCAAGGTTGAACTTTTTGGCCGTAATTCCAAAAGGTATGTTTGTCACAAAAACAACACTTCACATCACCCAAATAACACCATACCCACAGTGAAGCATGGTGGTTGCAGCATCATGCTTTGGGGAACAGGGGCCTTTATCAGGGTGGAGGGAATTATGAACAGTTCCAAATTCCAGGCAATTTTGGCACAAAACCTTCAGGTGTCCGTAAGAAAGTTAAAGATGAAGTTCACCTTTCAGCACAACAATGACCCAAAGCACACATCCAAATCCACAAAAGCATGTCTTCACCAGACGATTAATGTTTTGGGTGATCTGTAGAGGGTTGAGCATAAGAAATGTCCTCACAAACTGACAGATTTGAGGGCTTTTGCAAGGAAGAGTGAGCAAATTTTGCCATGTCATGATGTGCCATGCTAATACACTCCTACCCAAAAAGACTGAATGCTGTAATAAAATCAAAAGGTGCTTCAACAAAGTATTAATTTAAGGGTGTGCACACTTATGCAACCAGGTAATTGTGAGTTTTTAATTTTTCCACCTCAAAGATTTCAGTTTGTTTTCCAAATGAATTGTTCACATTATGGGTCACATTAAAGTAGACTTTTTATATCCACTGTAGTTAACTCCTGTAGGCTGAACCTAGGAAGCTCTGTCCGTCCTATTGCACTACAGTTGGAAATGAATACAACAAGGCTTTATTTGCTTTGTTATTGTTAACATTGATTGAGGGATATGTGCTTTTCGAAGTCCACCTTGGGAGGTCATGGTATTGTAGTGTTACTAACCTGGTTATTAGCCCTCAGATTGTTGTAGCACTAATTATGACTATACGGTCTCAGATCTATAGTCACTTGGTTGGTAACCTGATTTGATGTGCACATAATTGTTAAATGTCAGTACTCGGGGGTCAACAGACTTACTCTAGGTTCAGGGCCAGTCTCTGACTTTGTTGCCCCCTGGTCAAACAGATTAGGGATTGTTCAAATGTTCATAGCCTAATCAAAGGACTTAATTAGGCTATGTATTTTTAAACAGTCTGAAGTTCAGATCTGTGGTATTAGGGTGGGTGGTTTTAGCAGTCTTACCTGTGCTTCCAGTACATATATAGCGTTGCAGCATGGGTTCACACATTCAAACTACATGACCTACATAATCTACATCAGTGTTTTTCCAGTGACAAATCATCGTGACCCGAATGACGTCACCCAGAAGGGGTGTCTTCAAGATGTACAGTATTCCTATTATTTAGCATAGCCAGTTCTGCGAGGGAACCCACAAGGTTACTGGCCAGGAATGCGTCAGCTGATTTCAGAACGCTCCAATCAAAATATCAGATTTCTTACTGATATTCTGGTCAAGGTAGCATGCGGAGGCAAATATTTTTTTGGTGTGATCGGCATTACGTACCTTGCTAATTGCCTATGCGGATTGCTATTAATACAATTGTTGGTAGTATTGTATGTACGATCATGTAATGACAGTGGGTTACCCCAGAGGAGCAGAACCTAGTAGCTCTCTATAGATGATTTTGCAGTTGATGTCACACTGATGTCTGGAAGGGATGCAAATGCATATTGGAGGCAAAAAAAACATAGTTACTGGATTTCTGCAACTCCAGTTATATGAACACCATCAACTTGATTTTCTGAATGAAAAAGACAATTCCAGTGCAGTTCTGATGTCCAATAGTGATTCTGTTATATGTTAATAACGCTGTTGCGAATTCAGGTAGTTACAGATTAGTAACAATAATAAAACCATCAATCTGCAAAGTTGGTCAGGAGCACAAAAAACGGCAGCCATTCTCAGCAGCGCCATCGTGTATTATAACTCTTTCTATGCCCGCTCTGAGAACATCATCCTTGGCATGGACACTCAAATGGACCTTTACAAATGACCAGGGCAGACGTTTGCAAAGCCCTAAAAAGGATTAACACTCTGAAGGCTCCTGGACCAGAAAACATCTCAGGCCGTGTTCTCAAGGTCGGTGCAGACCAACTGGCTGATCTTCAACCTATCGCTACGTCAGTCAGTGGTCCCCACCTGCTTCAAATAGTCCACCATTGTTCTGGTGCCAAAAAATCTAAAACTCTTCTGCATGAATAACTACTGCCCTGTAGCACTCACACCAATCATCATAAAGTGCTTTGAGCGGCTAGTTAAAACATCACACACTCCATGCCTGTAACACATTGACCCGCTGTAGTTTGCCTATAGACATAACAGATCTACAGAGGATGCCATTGCTCTGACCCTCCAATCCGCACTCTCTCATCTGGACAAGAGGAACAAATATGTGAGAATGCTGTTCATTGATTACAGGTCAGCCTTCAACACCATTGTGCCCCAAAAGATGGTGGTGAAGCTCAGGGATGTGGGTCTCGACCCCTCTATGTGCAGATGGATCCTGAACTTCCTGACGGGCAAACACCATGTAGTGCAGATGGCCAACACCACCTGACTCTCAGTACAGGCTCCACCCAGCACTGTGTGCTGAGCCTGCTCCTGCACTCTCTCTTCACCCACGACTGCCTGGCAACCCGCGTCTCCAACACCATCGTTACGTTTGCTGACGACACCACAGGCCTGATCTCAGACCACGTCGAGTCAGCCTATAGAGACGAGGTAAGGTCACAGACTTCGTGGTGTCAGGAAAACAACCTCCAGCTCCATATCAGTAAAGCAAAGGAGATGATTGTTGATCACAGAAAGCAGCGGCGGGGACACCCCGCCCCAATACACAAACGGCTCTTCTTCCTTTGCCGATTAAGGAAAATTGGCATGCATTCCAGGATACACACCAACTTCTACAGATGCGCTATCAAGAGTATCCTGTCTGGCTGTGTCACTGCCGGGTATGGCAGCTGCACCACCCTCGACCGTAAAGCACTTCAGAGGGTGATTAAAACAGCAGAGCACATCACAACGTCTGACCTGCCATCCCGGCAGGATCTCTACATAGAAAGGTGTAAGAGGAGGAGCAAAAAAATCATTACAGATCCCAGCCACCCATGCCATGGACTGTTTTCCAGGCTGCCGTCAGAATGTACAGGAGTATTCTGTCCAAAACTAACAGGCTACAGGCCAGTTTCTTTCCTCAGGCCATAAGACTGCTCAATTCAGGAACCCCTCTTCCCTTCCATTCATAGTCCCATGCACACCTGTCACTTTTACATTGCACTACGGTTGTACAGTTGTATAGATATTAGTATAATGCGTGATTTTGCATAGTGTTATTATTGATAGTTTGTCATCTTATTTTTATATTATAATCACTGTTACTTCCTTAACTTTTAACTGCACTGTTGGGAGTAGGAAAACCAAGCATTTCATTGCCATAACTTGTTATTGCAAACCTTTTTGATCTTGAACTTGAACTTTTGCCACCGCCTGTTTTAACAGCTTCTTAGCCAATAATAGGCTTAGTAGTATCTACTAACTTACTACTTGGAATGGTCATACGAATAGCAGTTTCTTTTGAGAGGGTAGAACTTTACACTGCCAAAGCAATATAGTTTCATAACACAGCAATGCTTGTTTTTCTTTCAGTCACGAATGACATTGATACAATAATTATAAATATAGGTGACGATAATTTTTTGTCAAGTGAAAAGATGAGAAAATAGTTACTCTTTTACTGCCTATGGGATTGTGATCTAGTCTATATTACCCAAAAAAGGTAATATAGACTGTATCCAGCAAAGTTGTATCCAGCAAAGTTTTTGTTTATCCTGAACAAATCCGAATGCATAATTTCTTTTGTACTGTTTCATTTCATGGCACAACAATGTTAGTTTGTCTTTCATTCGTGTATTACATTGATACAATAACTTTAAATATACGTGACGATTACTGACATTTTCGACATATGAAATGAAGAGAAAATCACGGAAAGCCCATTTTTACTGCACAAGTGGTTGTGATTTACTGTATATTCGTACGGTCTGTACCCATTTCACGTCACTCCTCACCGGGAACCCGGCGTACCTCCTAGCCCGCCACCTTCCACTCCACCTGAACGCATCACTCTTCCCGCCTCACAGTCACCTGAATACTAATCACCTGTGTCAACTATTCAGTCCATTCACACCCAGCCTTCCAATTGTGAGGTATTGATTGTTCTTTGCATCATTACTAAGCCCTTTTTGTATTCTCTACCGTTTTGGGTTTTTTTTGTGTACCAACCTGCTTCTGCCCGATCTGCCTTTGACTCTGATTCCCTGCCTAGTCCCTCTGTACTTTTGCCTGTCTGTTGGACTGCTGTGTTTTGACCTTCTGCCTGCCTGTGATTTGGAGACCAAGCCCTCTTGTGCCTCCTTGCCTTCCTGTGTATGATCCCAGCCTGTGCTTCTGACCACGCTTTGGCTGTACCCTGTCGTCAATAAAAGCAGCGCACACCGCAACTGGATCCACAACACCAGCCTCCGTCTGGTATTGTTACAATTTTATACCCGAAAAGCTTGCACAGATGTGTACTTCAAAAATCCACCCGAAAAAGTCACAATATGACCGTAAACAATTATATTTTAAGGTTGTGGCTTGTTTTTGTCTATCCAGAACAAATCCTAATGCATCATTTGCCTTGACTGTGGAGAGGCTTAAACACTGGTCCCCTGCCTGAGTCCACATCTCTAACCACATTGCTATTGAACAAGCAAGTCTGTTGCTTGCTTACTCACTCAGTAAGAGACATTTGTTCTTCTTGGCTGGCTCGACCTATGTGGTCCGGCAAAAAAATATGGAAGAAATATGACATATATAAATACAAGTGTAGTAGTAACTATGAATGTACAATAGAATATGCTAATGTACATTGAATGTATGTTATAAAGGTCATCAGAGCATTTGACATGTTCATGTGATCAATGATCAATGATAAGTGTTGCTGATTAAGAAAGCTTATGGGGTAAAAAAATTTTTGAGTCTGGAAGTGCATGCCCTGATGCTCCAGCAACATCTACCAGACAGCAGCAGTGTGAATAGACATAGCCTGGGTGGCTGTTGTCTTTTATGCTGTTCCATGCTTTCCGAGGGCATCGTGTGTGGTAGATGAGGGGCAGCGTGAGGGGCCGGCGGCGACGACCGCGGGGCAGCGTGAGGGGCCGCTCCTGGGCAGCGCGGGACGCCGGCTGCCGCTTCTGGGCAACCAGGAGTTCCCGGGCGCGCTCCCACGCCCTGAAGGCCATTTGCAGGGCGTCCCGCATGCACCCGTCTAGCACCCCCCAAAAGAAGTCTTGGGGCTGCCTTTTGGCCTTTCTTCTCGCTTGGTCCTTTGGGTGGATTATTCTGTCATGGAGTTGGTGGAAGGACAGAGTGGTTATACTCCATAGTTTTAATTAAGGAAGAACAAAAGAAACAAACAAGCAAACTCAAAACAGCTCCAATGACTGGGCACTATAGCCTACGGCTAACAAACCAAAATAATCCACACTAGTGTGGGCAAACACTCAACTTAAATAGGTTCCCCAATTGGAGGCAATACCCAACACCTGCCTCCAATTGGGGAGACCCAAGTGCATAGAGGTGCCTAGAGGCCCCTCTTCTGGCCACGTCCTGACTATGGCCCCAGCCAGTGCGAAGATGGCTAGGGGCATAGTCAGGACGCGACAGCCTACATTAAAATGATCACGCTGACTGCCCTAGTGCAGTAAGGGTTAACCAGCAGAGCTCCCCCTTCGGGGAGGAGTTCCACAAAATAGAACAGAAACCAATGCTACCAGTATGGAAGTAATGACCAGAATAGTATTTTTAATATACATTTGAATTCTCATAACTAGTAGGCACTTGTTGAACTATTTAAAACGATATAATTATACTGAGCCCTATTGCCCCAAAGCGAAACAATGTAGCAGCTAATCTTGAATGTGCCGCATCATACAACTAACATCAGCAAAAACAGCCTAATAAATCATTTAGATTATTGTTGGGATCATGTTATGACACTCCGCTAGTTATCTAACTGAAGCAGTTTATGTTGTTTTGATATGTTTTAGCTGCAAGAACATTGTTTGATTCCATCATCTTTTTTTCTGACCAGCTGTCCTCAAAAGGTGAGGGTCTGCTGCTGTGTCGCAACCATTACAAGGGATTGTATAACCACTGAGTAAAACCATTATGCACATTGCTGCTTCATTCTTAACACAGGTTCTCTTACTTTAATTTCATTGCCAGTTGGCATTTTAGCTTCAGCAGTCACAATTAAATGCACAATTATTAGGCAATTCTTATTTGGCTTTTTATTTTAAATTTTTCCCTTTCGAAAATGTCAGTTTTTCAATTGAATTGTTCACATTATATGTCACATTCAAAGTGGAAAACGTGCTGACATGATTTATCTTTGTCTAATTTTTTACATCACAAAAACCTGGCATTTTATCAGTTGTGTGTAGAATTTTTATATCCACTGTATTATATAACCAGGCTTCTTTTCAAAAACTGCCATGAGCCTTCCATCCATGGAGTCAATCAGTTTCTTGATCTGTTCACAATCTATTTTAACTGATGCAGAAACAACAGCCTTCCAAATGCAGTTCAAATAGGTGTGTTGTCTTCCCTGACTGTAAATCTCACGTTTGAGAAGGGCCCACAAATTCTCAATAGGATTTTAGTCTGGAGCTCAAAAGGATTTAAGTAAGGCCAGGTCATTATTCTGGCATTTTTGTGGCCCTTGCTGGCTAGCCAAGCCATGGAGTACTTGGATGCATGCGATGGAGCAATGTCCTGTATGAAGATCATGGCCTTCTTGAATGCTGAGGATTTCTTCCTATACCGCTGTTAAAGAAAGTATCTTCCAGAAACTGGCAGTTTTTGGGAGTTGATGTTTGGGAGTTGAGTTTCAGTCCATATTTAACCCGAAAAGGTCCAACTACCTAATCCTAATGATAGCAGCCAATGCCAGTACCCCTCCTCCACCTGGCTGGCGCCTGACTGAAGTGGTGTTGTGTGTCCATTAGTGATCCAGCCACAGGCCCATTCATCTGGTCAATCAAGTGTCACTCTCATTTCATTTGTACATAAACCATTGAAAAATCTGTCTTCAGGTTTTTCTTTGCCCATTCTTTTGAAGTACAATTCAAATCTTATTCAGTGGTGGTGTTTTTTCAACCTTCTTGACCTTGGCCATGTCTCTGAGCACTTGACCCCTTGTACTTCAGGACACTCCAGGTAGGTTGCAGTTCTGGAATATGATGGATGAGAATGGGTTCCACTGGAGGACAGTGGGTTCCAGGTAGCTTCATGTTTAATTCTTCTCAATTCTTTTGCAGTTAATTTGCCTCTTCTTCTCCATGTATTTTTTGCACCCCAGTTGACTATTCGCAACAAACCCTTTGATTGTCTGGTGGTCACCCCTCAATAGTTTAGCTATTTCAGGAGTGTTTCAGACTTTTCAGTGTCAGTTAAATCTCTTTTTTAGCCCATTTTACCTGAGGTCATGAAGCTACCTAATAATTATGCACATCTTGATATAAGGTGGTATTTACTGTTGCCACACCCTCCATGATTACACCAATACATTTTAACTGAAAATGATTCAATCCAATGAACATTCAGGTTTATATGGTTTGGAATTGGAAAATGTACATAGAAATAATGATACGATCAGTATACTCACTTGTGTCACGTCCTGGCTATGCCCCTAGCCACCTCTGCACTGAGCTGGGGCCATAGTCAGGACAGGACAAAAAGAGATGCCTCTAGCCATCTCTATTTAAGTTTGGTCTGCCCAATTGGAGGCAGGTGCAGATCGTTGCCTCCGATTGGGGAACCCATTTAGGTGAATGTTGGTCCACACTCTGTGTGGATCATTATGGTTTGTTGTTGCCCCTTTGCCTATACCCAAGTCACGGTAAGCTGCTTTCAGTTTGGTTTCTTTTATTTTAATAAAGAAGTATGGCATATCACCACGTCTCTGCGCCTGTGTCATTCTACTACCAGCCTTGTGACAACTTGCCTATTAATTGTGCACGCAGTGTACAT
The DNA here is from genome assembly GCA_016801105.1 of Esox niger. NCBI lineage: Eukaryota > Metazoa > Chordata > Actinopteri > Esociformes > Esocidae > Esox > Esox niger. Next base: position 20,685 of record JACXGJ010004109.1, on the reverse strand, counting down.
GGCAGCCTTTCAGTTCACTTGTTTCAAGTTTCATACACTATGAATATTATTGTTTCTACCCATGTTTCTTTCCATGTTAGCATTGGCTGTGTGTGTATTGACATTAGTGTTAGTCAAACATTTGTCCATGGATCTCCATGCCTCTCCATGTATTTCAATTTTTCCAGAGTGAGTATACAATTCAACTTGTCCATTTATCATTAAACCCTTCATTAATCATTCAGGTGTGCTGCTTTAGGGCAACAACACAGTTGTGGAATGCCTGGGGGGTGCTTGCAGATAGGTTTGAGAACCAATGTGCCTATGTTACATTTCCATGTGAGACGTGATTGGTGTGGACAGCTGATGGATGGGAGTCGATCAATAGGACAAGCAAACAGGGGAGAGTGGTCATTGTATTTACCCTGCAGGCTGACTGGCTTAGGGGGAAGAGGGAAAACAGGAGAGGGTTTAGGTTGAGGTGGACTGGCTAGACAGTTGGAGAAACCAAGGTATAATAGAGGTCTGGGATTCATTAAAACCAGACAAGCCTTGTTCAGCCGGCCCGCAATAGAAAGTGTTGCCCTCTCGAGATTCGAACCCAGATCACCTACATGGAAAGCTGTGTCATTAACCATTACACCACAGAGCTATACATTTGTGGCATGTCAGTATAGCCTCTTGTGTCTACCCTGAACAAATCCTCTTTTGCCACTGGCCATTTCATCAGCTAATTGGCCATTTGTAAAGTATGTTGATACTGTGAAGCTGACTAACGTTTCTTATTAAATTTCCCTCCACCACAAATAGCATCTATGAACAGTATAGCTTTTGCCACTGGCCATTTTAACAGCGTATTAGCCAGTAATAGACTTACTAGTATCTACTAACTTACTGGAATAGTCAAGAATTGAGCAATTGCTTGCATGTCTGCCAAACATATTTCATTTCATGACACTGATACAATAACTCTCAATAAAGGTGATGATAACTAACTTTTTCATCAAGTGAAATGACAAGAGTTTTGTGGAATGTGTTAGAAATAGTCGCAATATTGTATAACCGTAGTTTTATTGCGGCCCACAAATAAAATGTATGTCATTGCTTTCAATAGATTCGATTGGAGGTCTTCCACGTGAGCGTCACTGTCATCTACCACTACGCCACAGAATTACACGTTTCAGTAGTCTCTAGACACCATTGAGCATTGTGTTAAACTGACTAACGTTTCTTATTAAATTTACCTCAACCATAGCGTCTATGAACGGTATGGTTAACGGTTATTAGACATTTATAGGCTTGCTGGCATCTACTACCTAACTAGGAATATTCATAAGAATTGAGCAATTGCTAACAAGACTGAAGAGGCTTTACTGTTAAAGCTTACTATAACGTAATTACTATGTTGTAGCCAGCGAATGTGTTTGTCTGTCCTGACCCAAAACGCATGCACGAATGCAATATAACCGTAAGCAGTAAAACACCTACTCATTCAAGGTTATCAAAACTGAAATATTGAATATGGACTCATGTCGCCTTGAATGCATTTAAATTTAGTCTTTTTTACAACTAACTGTATGCTATTTCTTTAATAAATGCATTTGAGTATGCAGAAGACCATTGTTTTGTTTTACATTTGTAATCCATATTATGACAGGAACCGCTCAAATAAGTGAAGAGAAAACAACCGTCCATCATTACTTTAAGACATTATAGGCTGTAAATCAAAAAGATTTCAAGAACTTTAAAAGTTTCTGTAAGTGAAGGCGCCAAAACCAAAAACACACCTGGCTGTTTGAGGCTCTTTTACCAAGTGTGATGGAGTGCTGCATCGGATGACTTGGCCTTCATAATCATACAACCTCAACCCAATTGAGATATTTGGAATGAGTTGGACTGCCGAGTGAATGAAAAGCAGCCAACATACACTAACTTAAAAAGAAATTGGGATCACAAAGAATATATTTATCCATTAAAATAACATAAATTTTATCAGAAATAGTGTAGTCATTTATAATGTTGTAATTGACTATTGTAGCTGGAAAGGGCTTTTTTTATTGAATATCTGCATAGGTGTACAGAGAGCCATTATCAGCAACTGTCCATCCTGTGTTCCAATGGCACAATTCATCATTTTAAAAAGCTGATTAATCATTAGGGAACCATTCTACAACTATGTTAGCACTGAGATTTTGTCCAGTTGCCCGCACTGGATTCAAAGCTGGGTCTCCTAGATGAGAGGCTGTGTCTTTAACCACTACACCATAGAGCTACACATTTGCTGGATGTTGGTATAGCATCTTGACATTAGATCAGATTTTTATCCACCTGAAATAGTTTAGACTTAATATGACATACCTGCTGAAACATGTAGCCAGCAAAGTTTTTGTCTATCCTGACCCGAAAAGCATGCACGGATGCATACTTTGAAAATCCATCAGAAATATTCGCAATATAACCGTGAACATTTTTATTTTAGGCGTACTATAACGTAGCTACTGAAGGTTGTAACCAGTGATGTTTTTGTCTATCCCGAATAAATCCTAATATATCATTTATTTTGACAGTGATGAGGCTCAAATGCGGGATCTCTGAGTTTCTAGTCTGTGTCTCTAACCACTACGCTATTTAACAACGCTCACACACTCACTCAGTAAGAGGCATTTGCTCTTCTTGGCCGGCTCCACTCACGCGGGCTGGCAAAAAACAATAAAACTGGCTTTAGACTTGTTGAGTATTTGGAGCATCAGCAATTGTGGGTTTGATTACAGGCTCAAAATGTCCAGAAACAAAGAATTTCCTTCTGGAACTTGTCAGTCTATACTTGTTTGGAGAATTGAAGGCTATTCCATGTGAGAAATTGCCAAGAAACTGAAAATCTTGTACAACGCTGTTTACTACTCCCTTCCCAATGCAAACTGGTTCCAAGCAGAATAGAAAGAGGAGTGGAAAGCCCCGGTGCACAACTGAGCAAGACAACAAAAATACATTCAAGTTTCTAATTCGATAAACAGGAGCCTCACTGGTCACAGGTCCTGGCAGCTTCATTAAATAGTACTCGCAGAACACTATTCTCAATGGCGAAGACGCAATTCTGGGATGCTGGCCTTCCAGGCCAAGTTGCAAAGAAAAAGCCATATCTCAGACTGGCCAATAAAAAGTAACGTTTAATATGGGCAAAAAATATAGCAACTAGAGAGATGAAGACTGGAAAAAAGTGTTATGGGCAGACAAATTTATGTTTGAGGTATTTGAATCCCAAAGAAGAACATTCTTTGTCAGACACAGACCAAATAAATAAGTAATTTGCACTAATTGCTGCAAATGGAGAATTCTTTGACAAAAGCTAAGTTTTAAGGACACAATTCATATTTTATTGAAACCAAAAAATAAACCAGGCAAGCCTAGTTCAACCATCACGCAATTAAAATTAATCTATATTGTAACCCCCTTTGGATTCAAACTCACTTTCACATGAGAGACACTCTCTTTAACCACTACACCACATCATGATTCAGAGGAGAACTAGGTGAACGTTTTGTGGTCAGATGAGACCAAAATCAAGCACTTTGCTCAACTCAACTTGCTGTGTTTGGACTCGCTTACATGGTCTGTTAACAGTATTTCTAACCTTGTCAATAATTTTTTTCCTATTCAGTTTGCTATATATCCTATTCAAACTCATTTGATGAATGTTTTCATGGACAAAAGGGTATTTCTATGTGACCCCAAACTTTTGAACGGTAGTGTTTTTTTATAGTTATTACGTCTTACAATGTGTAAAATACAAAAAATAAAGATGTACCCTTGAATGACTAGGTGTGTCCTAACTTTGACTGCAATGGTAGAATCACAGTGATAAGAAAAAACATTTCTAGAATGACAGAAACCTGGAGAGAGGTGGTGAGTCTGGGTGGAGACAATAAAAATACATGGCCATCAAGATTTCTGAAGATGTTCTAACGTAAAAAATTTAGCAACAATAAATGTCCCCCCACCACAAATGATTCACCGCCACATTGGCCGATTAGCGTAGTTAGGTAAAACCCAAAACGGTGACAGGCTCCATGAACATGACTGCCATAGTTGATCACTATGAGTCAAAGAGATCCTTATATGAATATGCCTTTTATTGTGTACGCCTGTGGGCAACATAATAGTTCTGTCAAATGTAGAATATTCAAAGTCTTTGCTGTGTGTAAAATATGTTTTTCCAATCTGAATATCCTTGACTATTGTACACTGATCAAAATAATTAAGGGAACACTTAAATCACACATTGGGTATCGATTAACTTAATATTTTAAAGATCTAAGTCTTTATTGTATATTGTGTAATTCATTGAGAACAAAATAATGTAACAATGGTCAGTGGAGACCAAAATCACCAATCTCCTCCCAGACATGGATCAGGGAAGCTGTGAGCTCCTGAACAGTCAGTGGTGCTACTTGGCAGCATTGGATGCATGTCCCAGAAATTCTCAATTGGATTCAGGTCTGGTGAACGTGAGGGCCAGTCAATGCCGTCTTCATCTAGGAACTGCCTAAACAATCTGGCCATATGCAGGACAATATACATGGTCCTGCACCAGGAGAAACCCAGGTCCCACTGCACCAGCGTAAGGTCTGACAATGAGTCTAAGGACTTTGTTCCGGTACCTAACAGCAGTCAGACTGCCATTGGCTAGCACTTGGAGGTTTGTGCAACCCTCCAAGGATATGCCTCCCCATACCATCACTGACCCACTGCCAAACCGGTCATGCTGGATGATGTTCCAGGCAGCATAACGTTCACCATTGCGTCTCCAGACGTTCACGTCTGTCACATGTGCTCAGTGTGAACCTGCTGTCATCTGTGAAGAGAACAGGTCACCAATGGTGGACCTGCCAATTCTGGTGTTCTCTGGGGAATGCCAATTGAGCTGCACGGTGTTGGGCACTAGAGTAATATGTGCGCTCAAGCCACCCTCATGGAGTCTGTTTCTGACAGTTTGGTTAGCATGCTCACCAGTAGCACCCTAGTGGTCATTTTGTAGGGCTCTGGCAGTGCTCCTTCTGTTCTTCCTCAAACAGAGGAGCAGATACTGGTCCTGCAGCTGGGTTGATTCCCTTCTATGGCCTTCAACAGCTCTCCTCTTGTAAAGGCCTGTCTCCTGGTATCTCCTCCATGCTCTTGAGACTGTACTGAGAGACACAGCAAACCTTGAGTCAGCACATATGAATGTGCCATCTTGGAGCAGCTGGACTACATGTGCAACCTGAATGGGCTGCAGGTACCGCCTCATGCTACCAGTAATGATAAGGACACTAGCCAAACACAAAACTAGACAAGAATCAGTCAGGAAGGATAAAGAGAGAGCAATTGTCTATAGCCACCACCTGCAAAACCATTCCCATTTTGGGGGTTGTTACCACTGCAGTTGCCTCTGCCGTGCACCTGTATTCACTTTCATTTGCACCAAAACAGGTGACTTTTATTCACAATCGCTTTTGCTTCCTAACTGGACAGATTGATATCCATGAAGTTTAATTGACTTGGTGTTATATTGTGATGATTATGTGTTCCCTTCATTTTTTGAGCAGTGTATATGCCAGACCATGACCACATTTTTATTGGTATTAATCTGACAAATATTGCTGCTATACATCCATCAAATCAGGTTTAAGACAGATTAGTAATTCAGGCCTTGAGGAGTATCTTGTTTTAAATTCCCTGTTACGTCAAACCCGAGAGAGCTGGGAACTGTCAAAGAATGCATTTTCAATTGTTTGTTAAAGCGCCGATCCGTAATTTAGCATATGCTGGATGTCTATGGCAAGACACATTATTCACCGAAAAGGCCATTCTATCTGAGCTATAGCGTGACATACGTGTGTACACACAGATACCCTCCCCGGTTTTATTGTTTGGGGCAATCACTGTTATCACAATGACAGGCGCTACTACAGTATCTGCCTAGCTCAGTGTCGCAATGGGGCCACTTATCAGGTTAAGAGGGGGACAGCCTTTTGATTATATTAGCCCATATCACCAGATTAAACCTATAGCCCATTTATCTCTGAAACAATTTAATCGAAATGACAATTCAGATTAGATTTCTTCTATGTATATATAAGTAATAGTACTTCTGTTTAATTTATTTGTGAGTCAAGTACATGCAATGGTAGCACTGTTGTGAACTGGCTGTGGGATTGGAATGGGGGTAGGGGGAAGAACCATTCTCCACTTTACCTGCATTACTGTGTCAAAGCTACATGCACAAACACCATCTGTTCTATTTTGTTGTGAGGTGTTCCGCAATTGAAGTATCTTACATGATTTGTCTGAGCGATACCATAATGAGTGTGGAGACAACCAAGATTTTTACTGACACACTAAAATGGCACAGTCCAGGGATTTTTGCGCACATGGCCAAAGGAAAGAATGTATTTGGGGCAGAAATGTCTGTTTTTTTGTCCCGTATAAGTTCGGATGAGATTTATGTAGATATGCCGTCCTCCTTCTGAAACACTGGAGATGGATCAGGGATAAGCGTAATGCATCCATCTCCATAGCAACACTTAATAAAGGCAGTCTCTAGCAGTGCCAAATAGAGCAGGACTTTTATGAAGTCAGAATCCCACTGACTCTTGTTTATCCTTCTTTTTCCAGTCAGACAAGTTTAACGTTTGATTGATCTGTGTTCCGATCTTAGCCATATTGAACACCTTGTTTTTCACCAGATCACTTCATGTGTCTGTTGCTGTTGACCTTGCAGCCCAAGATGTTAAGTTACCAGGTTGCTATGGTTATAATGGATGTAAAAATCCTGCCTCTGTGCCCCCAAATGCATTCAAACCAACCACAGTTAGCCTTTACGCTAATTTCACCCGATTCTGTGAAGCCAACAAATGCACTGAAAGGATATTTCTAGTTAGATTTGGAATGCATGTCCATGCTTCAGTTCAATTGGAATTAAAACATTGTAACTGACAGACATGATTTTCAGACACTTTAGCATGAATGCATTTGCTGTCACTCTGGTCTATCCGTAAAACTGACAGCAACAGTATCTTTTCTGCACAGATGGGTCCTTTACTTTATTGGTAATGAAAAGACATTAGACACTGATAACTATCTTTTGTTTTTTTATAACCAATTGTTAATACAGTTCAAATGTTTTCATTTTGCCTAATCATCACTTTCCTTCCTAAAAAACCTATGTATTGAAAACCTGCTATACCATATATATATTATAAACATCTCAGGACTGTATCAATAGTAGTAGGCTAGTGAAAAAATACCATAAGATTCAGTCATTTTGAGTAAATTATTACACTTTTCCTTGTACTATTAAATTGTCCTTTAAAATTTTGAAGTAATGGACTCTGTCATGTTTATCTTTGGCACACTTACAAAGCAATCCCTTTCAAAGAATCCGAGTTGTGGAAGTGATCGTTATCTCTGCAGTCTCACGAACTGTGATCAAAGTACGTCCATGCAGGTTGCTAGTGGTTGCCAAACAGTTGTGCTTGTTCGCAGAGTCGCTCTGTGACTAACTTGTGGAGAGCTGCAGAAAAGACTACAGGGATGAGGCAGGAAAAGACTCAGTGGAAGGATTTCCTAGAGAATATCAGTGTTCTCCAATGGATTTGGAGTTTCCTCCTCTTGGGCCCGGTTTGTATTGGGTTGATGGTGTATCTTATGTTTACTTCTCTGTGGCTGCTGCCTGTTCTCTACCTAATTTGGCAGTTGACTGACTGGCAAACACCTGAAAGTGGGGGGCGGAGGAGTGCATTTGTGAGAAACTGGAAAGTTTGGGAGCACGTACGGGACTACTTCCCAATGAAGTTGGTGAAGACGGCGGAGTTGAATCCTAACAAGAACTACATTTTAGGCTGTCACCCGCACGGTGTCCTGAGTATCGGAGCATTTATCTCATTTAGCACTGAGGCCTGTGGCTTTAAGGACCTCTTCCCCGGAGTGTGCTCTTATCTCTGCATTCTGGGTGGCCTGTTCAAGATCCCCCTTTACAGGGAATATGCAATGGCCACAGGATGTTGTCCAGTCAGCAAGCCCAGTCTCAAGCATCTCCTGTCTAATAGCGGGAAAGGCAACGCGGTGGTTATTGTGATTGGGGGTGCTGCCGAATCCCTGCTGAGTCTGCCCGGGGTCAACGCTGTGGTCATGAAACAAAGGAAAGGCTTCGTCCGGATGGCCCTGGAGTCTGGGGCTGACCTTGTTCCCGTCTACTCGTACGGGGAAAACAATATATTCCGCCAGGTGGTCTTCCCGGAGGGTAGTGTGAGCCAGAGGTTGCAGCAGCTCTTCAAGAAGGTCATGGGCTTTGCCCCCTGTCTGTTTGTGGGGGAACGCTGGTTCTGGATGCCTTACCACTGCCCTGTCACAACGGTTGTAGGAAGTCCTATCACAGTGCCAAAGCGGCCTTCCCCCACCCAGGAAGACGTTGACCACTATCATTTGCTCTACACGGAGGCACTGGCCAAGCTCTTCAGTGAACACAAGGTCGCCTGTGGTCTCTCAGAAAGCCACAATCTGCGGATTGTATAGAGACCAATTGGTTAGACTGACCCCATTAGGGTGTTATAAATGGCAGCCAGTCAGATGTTGATCTCCACGAAAACAGTCAACTGTATCTACTGTAAGAATTCATTCTATGGAACAATGCACATGCTCTGTGTGCAACAAATATTTAAATGAGCCAGATTAGGTGTACTCCACATTTCATAACGTTGATTTATTGTGGATTTATTAAGGAAATACTGCACATCATGTTAATTTGGCTACCAACAACTTCTGCGCAATGTTTATCAGGGATTATACATTTTGGTCTCACACTAAATGCTTTTTGTAGTAGAGCTGTCAAGTACAGACTTTGGAATGCAGTTCTGTATTAAAAGTATGATTTACTGCTGATATAGGATTCTATTTCAGAAGTAAGTATATAGTATTGAAAATCATTAATCGTCAAAAAAGAGAACACATGGAACCCAAAGACCAGCTATATAATTAAATTACAACAAACACACACACACACACACACACACACACACACACACACACACACACACACACACACACACACAGAGACCCGCATGTGTAAAGCTACATGCATAAAATAATGTGGACTAGAAATTACGTTTCATTTGATTAGAATTGAAAAGAAATAATTGGTACTGATCCATAATTAAAATCAAATTTCCCGTTGTTTTAAATAATTGTCTTCTCTCACCGTCGTTAACTTGCAGTTAGCAGCTCTAATTTCCGTTGGCTATTCTAGATTTCCTCTGAGTATTGTTCTCCTCCTATATTTAATTTCCTCCATCTCAGTGCATGTGTGATATGCGGTGTCTCATAGGCAACATAAATGCAACAAAAAACCGTTTCCACAAGATCTATTAAATATTCAAATAGTGCCAAAGCGGTTGTTATTGTACAGCTGTTATAGGTGTCACATAAAAAGGGTTATTCAGGTTTCCCTATAGGAAAACCTTAACATTTTTTCAGGGTGAATTTTTATGGTTCCATGCTATCTTTTGGTTCATTATAGAACACATTGGGATCCTATGTAGTATCCATAATTGACCTGGAACCCATATATATTCTCCCTGGAAACCAAGGAAGGGTTCTTCTATAGGAACAGCAAAGGCAACCATTTAGTTTATTTTTTATTAAAGAAGATACAGTCAATCAGGAATGAAGGGTGTGTATTAAGATTTCATAAGCACAAAACCCGGAGGTGCCTATTGCCATTATGCTGCAGCATGGCAGCAAACATAATTATAAAATTCAACTATTAATGTTAGGCATACAGTGAACTTGAAACTATATATTTGAAGAGTGACTGAATTTTTCTCAACAGAATTTCAGTACTTTGCATATGAAATGATTCAGTGACTGAGGTTAAAGTGCAGGCTGCCTTTAATTTGAGGTTATGCTTGGTACATAATCTCCCAATTTTAGGGTACTGAAAATATTTGGGCAATCGACCAGACATTCTTACTAGACAGTTGTTCGTTTGCATTGTTAGTGCATAAACAACAAACCTGTCAAGGTCTTGTCTTGATTCTATGCTTTGTAATCGCATTTATAATATGTTTCTGTTCTGTTTAGAATTTGTTTCAAAATGAGACCTAAAAAGTCAAGCTGGCAAACACCAGGCCGATAAATGAGAATAAATAAGCACAGAACATAGTAAACATATTAGGTGTGGTAAATTCTCCTGTTGGGTACATTGAGATGAAGAAAGAAAGCACGGGGGATCTCAGCTGTAGAAATTGATATGGTAAACCAAGGACAACAAATATAGTGGTTGACATAGTATCATAGTATCAAAGGGATGATAAAAAATGTTTTAACCTGAGACCTATTTACAGATCATCTAGCATGACCTTAGCATGACCTTAGTATGTAGAGATATTTTTCATAAATGAGTTTAGTTTTGAGTGTTTTGGATTTTTCCTGATTTTTTCAGATTTTTCTTTCTCTGGTCTGAAATGGAAGTGATATAGTGATATAGCATTAAAAAAATATATATATATTTTTTTTCAAAATGTGAAGGCCCGGGTGTTTTGATGTAGGTCTCTATATGTTCTCCCGAAAAAACGAGCTGTTAAGCTATTTAAATTGGTTCTTCACGTCCCCATGGACAAAAACTAGCTGATAGGGATAAGCTTCTTCACCATTTTTCTCCAAGCCATAACTAATATAGCTTGCAAATTCAATTGAAGTAGATGTATAGCTGCTCTTCAAACCACCTTCCTGGCTCACCACACTTTCCTTCTTATTTTTGTTGTTTAGTGTATGAGTAAAAATAATGTTCATTTCTTGACAGATTGGTGATCTGATCTGATTTGGTAAAAAGTCAATACTAGATCCACAATCCTCTTTCATCCACTTTCCTTTGTGACACGGAATGGTTATGTAGATGTCAGTTTGTTAATCTACTCAAGGTGTTCTCCTCTTCTCCGGAGCTGATTTACATTTTCACAACTTTCTGATAAGGAAACATCAACTACCATTAACAAATACAGTAGTTTACATTAACGAATGATGAACAAAGACATACATAGTTGGTTAATAATGATGACTTTATTAAATATTGACAAATGCGTTAACTGACAGTGTGTACTGTCATTTGTTCATGTTGACACAAGACAAAAAAAAATTGTAGGAGGTTGCATTCATGTAGGTAGTTGTTTGTATAATCAATAGGCTAAGTAATATGACATCGTAATCAGATAATTCAATATGTTAATATCATTACAGTACGCTAACCATTATTAATACGGTTGGTCTGGATGATGATAGTTTAACATCATTCATATATATGGTCTAATATAGCACTAGCTACTTGCATTTTTAAATACAGCTCCGGAAAAAATTAAGAGACCACTGCACCTTTTTCTTTCCTTTCCAAAAAAGTTGAAAAGGAAAGTTTTGAGTGAGGAACTGAAGCGTTCAATTTTCAGCTGTCTCTCAATTTTAGCTGGAGCTGTACGTGTTACGCAGACAACATGCGGGGTCGCATTTGGGGTTCTGTATTGTTTCTTTGTAACAGGGATAAATTGCATTTATCAAAATTGTCTGTTCTCAAATGTTGCATCATTGAGGGACACTTTCTATTGTTGACCAGTAGGGGGCAGAGAGATGTGCCCATGTTGCATTGGGCCTTATCCAAACACCAGCGCATTCTCATCACTCTTGATGGAAAAGCCATTCTTTCTTTCTCATCGTTTATCTTTTTTTCCAGGTCGGTGATGTACAAAAGTATACTGGAAATTTTTATTCAGTTTGTTTTATTGTTTGTTAGATTGTATGTAGAGGGTTGGAAAATCGTTGTAATTTTGTAACTTACAAACTTGACAGAATGTCTAATGTAAAATGCTTTGTCGTATTGTATTCCTTTGAAAAAAACAAATTTGTTTTAGAAAACATCACTCCTGGCAATTTCCCAAGGATTTATGTAATTTTGTAACTGAAATGTTTAGAAACTTAGCAATTGTTGCACTGTAAGGTTAATGTTTAGCTAATTCCCGTTAGCTGACGTCGGTTGGCTGTTGGCTGGCTCCAGCTTGCTAGTTTGCTATCTCTTTGCTAGCTTGCATATGTCCTATTCATGTTAGCATGAAGGTGATTTGCAATTGTCTCATCCTTAAACTAGATTTCACTACAAAAGCTGAACATTAAGGTATTTTACAGATAATTGCTTGAAGGGAGGATTATGTGCTCAATATTATCACTAGTATTCTAACTACACTGCACAAAAATACTAAAATCACACATTGGGACTCGATGAAGGAAATATATTAAAGATCAAAATCTGTTCTGTACATTGTGTAATTTGTTGAGAACAAAACGATCAGTGGAAACTAAAATCACCAATCAATTGAAGGCTGGATTCAAACTCAAAGTAAACAATTGAAATCACAGGCTGTTCCAACTTGAATTAGAATTTCATCACAACTTGAATTTCATAACAGCAACTCATAATGTGACTCAGTAGTGTGTATGGCCTCCACGTGCCTGTATGCACGCCCCGACAACGTCTGGGCATGCTCCTGATGAGACAGCAGATGGTGTCCTGGGTATCTCCTCCCAGACCTGGATCAGGGAATCATTGAGCTCCTGGATAGTCTGTGACGCTACTTGGCAACGTCAGATGCACCAAAACATAACGTCCCAGAGGTTCTCAATTGGAATCATGTCTGGGGAACATGAGGGCCAGTCAATGGCATCAAAGTCATCACTGATGCACAATCGCTTATGCTTCCTAACTGGACAGATTGATATCCCTGAAATGTAATTGACTTGGTGTTATACTTTAAGGATTCCGCGTTCTCCTAATCCTTTGTGAGCAGTGTAGTAATACAGTATTAATCCCCAACACCAAATCATTAGTTCATACGCTTTTGGCCCTCTGAGTATGCATTCAATGGGAATAAAGCATTATCAACTGATACCTCACTATTAGCTAATTTTCTTTTATCTCCTTAAGTAAATTGATGAATTATTATCCTACCTTAACAATGACAATCTAATAACACATTGGTATCTATAAACCATTAATAACCAATACTTTGTCATTAGGTAATGATGTTTTGTCCCCTTCAGTAAAGTGAGGATTTATCCTACATTAACAATGACTACCTAATGACCCTTTGGTACAATAGCTGTAAACTATTTATTACTGATAATTCACCGTAAGTCAATTATTTTTGTGTCAGTAAACTGATGAATTTTCCTGCCTTATCAATGAATAACTAATGACTCATTTGTAGCTCTAAACCATTGAGGACTGATAATTCACCATTACTTAATATAAATGAATGGTGTTAAACTATCATTATCTAGCCAATATTAATAATGTATTCAAAAAATATATTATCCTATATGCAAACAATTAGCTACCAGGGTTTTTCCTGGCTGATAATCTGTAAAAGGTGGTACACTAAACCCCGCTACCTCGCACTCTACCCGATGCCCATCTGTGATATACTTTATATAATATCTGCTCACTTGAAAAACAAAACTGTTATTGTGTTAAATCTGCCCTGTTGTCCATGTCCACTTGAGCAGCTTATGCACACTACAATGTCCTCCCTAAAACAATAGCAACCAAAAAACAAGAAATAAATCTATTATTTTCATATTAAAATGTTACATATTACCCTCATGTGTTTTTTTCTCCTCTGCCTGTCCAGGACATATACATTATATTGGATTTTTGTGTATCCAGCCTATAGTTGTTGCTTGGATTATTTCCTAAGCCTCAAAACGCATTGGCTCCACAATGCTTCTAGCATACAGAGCATGTCATTCTCTCTTCATTATGCCACCCAACAACATTTTGCAACTGAGCATCAAAACAATGTTTATTAGAAGATCTACAAATCACATAAATAATAGGAAGTCACTAATCAGGCTTTGTAATTAATCACAGTCAATATTATTGTTGTCTGTTTTCATTGTTCTACACTGTTCTTGTGAATTTGGCTTGTATTAATATGCATCAGAGCTGTAAGCCAATATATTTCAACCTTGTTGCATTTTCCTTCTCGACGCATAATCATGTGTCCCCCTCTCAGCTTCCTTCAGCTGTAGGCTACTTGGCTATGCTGTTTTTGCTCATGCAGCATCTTCATGTTCATAGATTTATTTTGTTAGTGACTTAAATATGTTAATTGTATATTTTTACACTGTATATTATATATCAAATGTTGTTGGGAAAGTAGCGTACATACCCTAATCAAATCGTCTTTTCACCATTCAGCTTTGTCTCACCAACTCTGTTGAAGAAAATCTGTGATTCTACTAGACGTCATCTGAAACGTTAACAAATGTTATGTTGATTGGATGTAGTTTAGGGGTTACGTTTTATTTAACATTTACATGCTTGGAGGTGAAATAAAACTATGTTTCACTTGTTTATCCACTCCCCTGGCTTTGCCTTGCCATTGTTCAAAACAGAGTCTTTCAAATGAGGGGGTATATACTTTGTTGCAGGTATGTTGGCAGCATCTGTATAGGCCAGAAATGTGTGCAGTGCAGCTCAGGCCTTAACAACATTTGTCTGGAAGGAATTCCAATTGTCTGCCTAGAATTCTCTACCTTGCGACCATCATATCAAATTAGTTCTCAACCACATGTCTGGCTTGTGAATGTTGATAGTTGCAGATCCTCTTGCTTTTGTCCAGATTGGCACCTGGTAAAGCAGAATATACATTGACATTTAAGATAACACAACACAAAAACCCACTCACTTCTAACTGCATTTTGTTGTACTGTACTTGTACTGTTCAATTCATAGATTCATCGTTATTGTCATTAAATAAGTACAGTACAACAAATTGCAGTTTGTGTCTAACCAGAAGTGCAAATAGAGGCAGGCAGAAATTTAGGCAAGCAGCTTGGTGAGAAGGCAACAGCTCTAGGCACAATTATTAGAAAATGGAAGAAGTTCAAGATGACGGTCTGGGGCTCCATGCAAGATCTCACCTCGTGGGTCATCAGTGATCATGAGGAAGGTGAGGGATCAGCCCAGAACTACACGGCAGGACCTCAGTGTCAACATCAGCGATGGCGTCTCCTGGTCTCATCACTCTAACATCTTGGTGGAGGAGGCCAGGAAACAGCTCTTCTTCCTACGCCGATTAAGCAGATTTGGCATGGATTCCAAGGTACTTACCAACCTGTCTGGCTGTGTCACCGCCTGGTATGGCAGTTGTACCGCTCTCAACCGTAAAGCACTTCAGTGGGTGATTAAAACAGCAGAGCGCATCACAAGGTCTGACCTGCCATCCCTGCAGGATCTCTACACAGAGAGGTGTAGGAGGAGGAGCAAACAGATCATTACAGATCCCAGCCACCCATGCCATGGACTGTCTTCCAAGCTGCCATCAGGCAGAAGGTAGAGGAGTATTCTGTACAAAACTTACAGGCTACGGGACAATTTCTTTCCTCAGTCTGTAAGGCTGCTCAATTCAGGAACCCCTCTTCCCTTTCATCCATTGTCCCATGCACACCTGTCTCTTTATATCGTGCTGATTTGCCATTTAGATCATGCACACCTGTCACTATTACATTGCACTATGGTTGTACAGTTGTATAGTTATTATGTGTTTTTTGTGTAGTATTATTATTGATAATTTGTGTTATCATCTTATTTTCATATTATAATTACTGCTACTTTATAACTTAACTGCACTGTCAGGAGTAGGAAAATCAATCAAGCATTTCATTGCCATAACTTGTTATTTCAAATGACAAATAAACCTTTTGAACTTTGAACAATAGTAAAGTATGGAGCCAAATTGAGCTGAAATATTATTTTTTTTATAATTAATTAGCCTGTTCAAGAAGCAGCCATGCACGCCCAAGCCATGACATTATCTCCACCATGCTTCACAAATGAGCTTGCATTTTTTGGATCATAAGCAGTTGCTTTCTTTCTCCTCAATTTGGCCTTTCCATCACTTTCCATCACTGGTAGAGATTAATCTTTGTCCCATCAGTCCATAAGATTGTGTTCCAGAGCTTTTACGGCACATCTCTGTACTTCTTTGCAAATTTCAATCTGGTCTTCCGCTTCTTACTGCTCATGAGTGGTTTGTATCTTGTGGTTGTGGCCTCAATATTTATGAGTATTCTTCGAAAAGTGGATTGTGATACCTTCACCCCTGCACAGTGGAGGTCATTGGTGTTGTCACTTACTGATTTTTGGGGGATTTTCTCATGATATTTCTGTCATCAACTACAGTTGTTTTCCTTGGCCGACCTGTTCGATGTCTGTTGCTCAGTACATCATTAGTTTCTTTCTTTTTCAGGACATTCCAAATTGTTGTGTATGCTATGCCCAATGTTTGTCCAATGGCTCTGGTTGATTTTCCTTCTTTTCTCCATCACATGCGTCAAGTACTCCACTGCTTGGCTAGCCATCAAGGGCCACAACAATGACTGAATAATGACTTGGCCCCCTTCCACTCCTGACTTAAATGCTATTGAGAATTTGTGTGCCCTTCTCAAACGTGAGATTTAGTCTGTCACGTTTTGAGACCTAAGCACGGACACGAAAAATAAAGAAAAGGCTTTTAATAACAGAAAACAAGAACTACCAGTAACGGGCAGGCAGGCAAAACAACACAGACATTGGCAGGGATGGCCATAAACCCAGTAAAAAACACAATGACTGACAAAGGGCTAACAGAAGAGGGCAAACTCAATAGGCAGTTAACGAGAACCAACAAGACACAGGGTGCTAACAACAAGAACAGGTACAGGGTGCAGGTAAGATTGGATTGACTGAGAGCATTGTGTTTGTTCAACAATGAAATAAATCTTGAGGAATAATATTTGCAGCAAGAAGCATAGCCTAGGAAAAAAGCAGAGATGAACAGAAGTCTATAAAAGCAGACACCACTTTATTACTGCTAGCTAGACATCTATGTTAACCAGCTGGCCTTATATCTTGATAGTTTGCTACCTTAACGACAAACTACTTGTCGGACGTCATGCATTGCTCGTTATTACACTTCAGACAGCTAGCATAAGTCTAACCTAGCTATGTAAGGCAAACTGCAAACGTATGATCGTCAGCTGTTAAATCGTACTGGTTGTGAACTGCAATAAAGTTAGTGAAACAGGTAAACAAAGCGTAGTGCATTTTAACAAAATAATATACTGTTATTCCCAGGTTGCTCCTATGTCACTGTTGCTATGGTCACAGATGAAGGTTTAATGTGAAGCTTTAATTAATGAACGTTTAAACCTACCCCAACCTATCCATCTGGCAACACTGCCAATATGTAAAATGCTTCCTCATACGGTGACATTACTGCAGTATATCGCTGGTAGGCTATTTAGCATGTGAGCGCAAAATTTGGTTTTACCATGCCGACACAGGCGGTGCGAGATTTTGGGACGGCAGCCACCTTTGAGTTTTATATGCAGGAAAATCCCTGGCTACATGAATGGATGTCGCGTACCAACATAAAAAAACATACAAACTGCGTTCCTGCATAGAACGACATGAGTTAATGTCCTGCGTGAACATCAACAAATTGTATGCATTGTTAGTTAATGCATTTATAAATCATAAAAAATTTAAGGGTTGTCATTATTAATGGTTTGTTTAGGTAATTGTTCATCTTTCGTTTAGTTAACCATTGTTTTCGTAAATACTAGTCCATATAGCCATTATCGGAAATTGTTACAATTAGAAGAAGAGTTGTGTGCAAACAGCTTTCTTTGAAACTGTGACCGAGTATAGGCCATTGACTGAAATGTTTTACATAATGACACTCCTCAAAAGAGTGATGAACGTGAGTAGTTAAGATTCTTGTGGGAACAACAGCTTTTCCATGTAAATCTATTAGTTAAAATGATATTGATTTCTATTTGAAACATTTAATTGGAAATACTACTATTTTAAGCTAGTTGAAAGAAGTTTACTTAAAAGGTTTTCCACAATTTTGATCAAATTTACACGACACTACATTTATTTAATTTTGTTTAAAAAAGGGCTCCTGTACCTGTCATTGAAATGTTTTCAAGAGGGCTGGCTAATTGGACAAAAATGAAAATAACTTTTCATTGCTTAGCATGATGGGTCATGTTTTTTTTTTACTAATTGCTTTTTTTTATAGTTGCAGATAAAATTTGGTCTTATAATTAGTATTAATTGATGGTCCATGACGGACTTTCTCTGCTAGCTCTACCGCACCCTAGTTGATGTGGATATTGGGTTTGTTCCCTCAGCTTTCTGAGGCCATCAATGATTCCTTGGTTTTACTGACATTGAGGGGGAGGTTGTTTCCAGTTTACATCGTCCCTATAGACTGACTCATCATAACAACAGTATGAACCCATAGGACAAAAATGAAACACCAGACCTTTGCCATCAGAAAGATTAAAAATAGATTGCCTTTCAGCCTCTCTGCTTTGACGGATTCAAGATTTTAGGAGATTAACTAAGGAAGTTAACCGAGCCAGGGTGCAAAGAATAAGGGGAACGTCAATCCTTGTAGGCTCAACAACTTGCTATGTTGAAGGAGAATGTGTGAAGACTTCAAATACAGTATGCCCAGTAAGTGGTATTGCCAGAAGCAAAACTCTCTAGCTAGCTTGGAAATAAATCTGGAGTTATAGCGAACCAGATTGTGTCTATTAAGTTATTACAATACTTTTACTATATGTTTTACCCGACTGCTTTACTCCTTTTTAGAGTCCAACAGTTTTTTTTTCTTTTCCTGTTTTATTTCTAAAGTCTCATGAACATAGTTTTTTTTAATCTAACCATCAAATACTAAATATGAATACTAAACTTTGGCAAACTAACATGGCATTGAATGGCATTGTATGACACATTGATTTTACCCCTCCAGTGTATATTTAGGACCCCTGCAACAGAACACCCAGAACATCCTTGATTCATCCCACTATTACACACCAGTCAATAAAATCATCAGGTACTGTAAGTGTTTATCATAGGGTACTTAGTATATACATATTTGTTAATATTAGCAATAATCATATTAAACTATAAATAAGGTTTACTGTACATATGTACTCTGTAGGACTATGGGTTAATAAAGTGTAACAGGGTAAGACACAAGGAACAGACACATTGTAGGTGGTCAGGTCCCTGGAGGTCATGTTATTAACATAAATAGAAGTGGTGGGGAGGAGATGTAGGAGTAATCAAAAACAGAAAACAAACCAGTTTGCTTGAGCGGGGGCAGTGCCATCTCTGGTGGGTTGGGAGGAAAGGGTGCGGGCAGACATAACTTCAGCGGCCTCTCCACCTTTCTCTGTGCTGCTTTTTCCCTCCTGGACTCCCACATTGCTAAGTCAGAGCCCTGTTTCTGCCTTCTGGAGCTCCTCCACTCAAACGTCCTTAACTTCTCCCAATGCATTTCCTTCTGCTTTTCTTTCTATATTGGCTTCTACCTGAACCTGATCTGTAGGGGCCTCTGTGGACCACGAACAAGATGGGAGGCAGCTGTGCCAAGCTGGCTGCCCCTGGAAATTTCAGGAACATGCCAGCCTTTTTTGGGGCTGTTGGTGTGACACTGATTTAGCAGGTGGGGGAGTGTTCTCACCTCAAAAGGAGCTTACAGGCATTTTCAGGAAGGGAGCTGAAATTTTGTTGTTAAACCTATAAAATAGGCAATAATGCAGTCAATGGAGATTTAATGTGCAGACAGTTGTTGTAGAAATGCTGAGTTCTTTTTCAGCTACTCTGGATATAATAATAATAATTTATAGAATTTATCGAGTATGCTTTTAAGTATTTAGAATAATCTCACAGTGTATTAAATAAATAACTGAATGGGGCAGAGTTTATATCCATAGGTCTATGCAGGGATATCAAGTTGTTTCAGGTCTAGACAGTCAGTCAAACTCAAAAACTCAGAAGCAGAGTTACATGGGTATTGAAATCACTTAGAAATATAATGTTGATTGAGAAAGAGTAGAGTTATGTAAGCAGTTTAGAGATTTTAGGAATGAAGGAACGGTTCCGGCTTTGGAGGCCGATGAACTAGAAGTATAGTCATGGAGTAGGGGGATTTCAATGTACGAAGGACCCCCCCAGCTTTCCCCATGTAACTGCACCCAGGTGGACAGGCCTCAGTAAGAGATGTGTAAACACCAATCTGATGCAGGGTTTCAATTATGCACATGAAGTCAATCTCCTTGTCCACTATGTGCTCATGTAATAGGAGGGATTTATTTGTTAGAGATATTTAATTGTCCCATACTGATAGCCAAGGGAGCAGTAGATGGAATATAAGCTACATCAACTATTTGTAGAGTTCTCAGTGTACTGACAACCACTCCCTGTTTTTTTAAATGAACTTGTGTACAAAGGTATTCCAGTATATTCATGTACATATGGAGCATCCATCCAACTTGGCCAGTGTTGTTCATCAACTCTAATGGGCTTGTAGTACTACTCTCATTGAGAGTGCAAACAATCGACTTCAGTTTGGTTAACAGTTTCCTACCCCCTGTAGGATCTGAGCATTAACAACTACAATATGAATGTATGGTTCATTAGAAGTGAATGTGCCTAGATATTGAGAATAACAGAAAGTTAAGATTCTCCCTGTTGGTTACACTCTGGTAACCACAGGAATGTTTACATTGACCATTTGGTGTGGGGGTTAGTGTCTTGGCTTTGCTAGGTAAACACGCCCCTCAAGGTAT
>JACXGJ010004108.1:0-48147 GCA_016801105.1 Esox niger | reverse complement strand
ACACACTCTCACATACACACACACACACACTCTCACGCACATACATACACCTACACATTCCTTTTGTCTTATGGTTTTCTTTGACCAACCTTTCGCCACCACAGATGAGCGGCAAGCTCTCCACTCCATAATGAAGGACCTCGTGGCCCTTCAGATGAGTAGGCGCCAGCCAGTTCCGTCTTATGACACGGGGAAACCCAAGACACTCCCCAACCCTGCCCCTGTCACCAACAAGAGACAGGTACCTCACAGTCAGACTGTTCTGTCATCATTATGACCATTATCCTGTGACCTCCCATAACTATGTTTGACTGGGCTTCTTGTCTTTCTCGCTCAGGACGATGTCAGAATAAAGTTTGAGTTCAGTGGAGAGAGGAGGTGAGTGGGTTTTTGTGTAAAATGTTTTGTATCTTTATGTGTGCCTGTTTTATCACGTCTTTGTCTGTGAGAAGAGCACGGTCAGCTTGGCTCCAACACTGCAGATCTCCAGCCAGACTGGTATGTGAAAAGGAGAATGGAAAGGGAAAGGACTGTGGTTTAGCTGTGGCTGCCAGCTGAAACCGCAGCTATGCTAGGTGCACCTAGAGGAATCTGCACAAGCTGGAAACTGAAGATGTGTGGAAAACAGTGTGTGTGTGTGTTATAAATCTAGAGTGGGTGCATTCTCTTTTGTGTTTGTTGGTCCATCTTACTGTCATTTATTGGTCCACATATTTTGCATTTGTTTAGAATACTGATGTTTGGGCGGCCTGTGCAGTTTGAGGAAATCCAGCAGAAGGTCAAGACTGTTTTTGGTCAACAGCTCGACTTGCACTACATGAACAATGAGGTACAGATAATCTCATGTTCTCTTCTCACCTACAGTAGGCACTATCTAGACCCCCCCCCCCAGACATACAACTAGCCACACCCTCTCAGAAATACACCTAAACTCATCCCATCAGAGATACATCTAGTTACACCCCCTCAGAAATACACCTAAACTCATCCCATCAGAGATACATCTAGTTACACCCCCTCAGAAATACACCTAAACTCATCCCATCAGACATACAACTAGCCACACCCCCTCAGAAATACACCTAAACTCATCCCATCAGACATACAACTAGCCACACCCCCTCAGAAATACACCTAAACTCATCCCATCAGAGATACATCTAGTTACACCCCCTCAGAAATACACCTAAACTCATCCCATCAGACATACAACTAGCCACACCCCCTCAGAAATACACCTAAACTCATCCCATCAGAGCAACACCCAGACACACCCCCTCAGAAATACACTAGCACACACACACACACACACACACACACACACACACATGCACACTGGCCCACAGAGTAATCCACCAGATGTCAATAAAGTTTAGGGCCAGTTTCTTGATTTTGTCCTAAATCCTAAGACACATGTTCATTGGATTTTTGCGTATATACTCTTCTTAACTCTCACTACATACAGTAGGTGTCGGGTGCCATGTAACAAAAGTGTCATTGTGCAGGATGAAGCTGTGTTATTCAGTGCATTTAAACGTGATATTCTTTCCTTGTGGTTCTGTGTGTTGGTTCACTAATCTGTGTGTTGGTTGGTTCATATTTGTGTGTCTCTGTATCCAGTTGTCCATCCCTCTGCGTGGTCAGGATGACTTGGACAAGGCCATTGATCTGCTGGACCGTAGCTCCAAAATTAAGAGCATCAAGATATTGCTGCTGACACAAGAGCAGAGCAACGTGAGACACACACACACACACACACACACACACTTCTGCGCTATCATGTTATTAACATCATATGTTCTAGGCCTATGGAGCGTTTTTAATCATAAAGCGCTTTTAGTTATACAGAGTAGGGTTTTGAGTCATACAGGGTTTTAAGTCACATAGGTTTTTGATAATAATTGGTTTTAATTCACTGCGGTTTTTGAGTCATAAAGGGTTTAAATTGATATTGGTTTTTGAGTCGTACATGATTTTAAGTCTATAGGGTTTTGAGTGATATAGAGATTCTAGTCATACAGAATTTTCAGTTACATAGGTTTTTGGTCATCCAGGTTTTTAAGTCATACAGGTTTTTAAGTCATATGGGATTTTAAGTCATTCAGGATTTTAAGTCATACCGGGTGTTAAGTCATACCGGGGTTTAAGTCATACCAGGGTTTAAGTCATACCGGGTGTTAAGTCATACCGGGTGTTAAGTCATACAGGGTTTTGAGTCGTACAAGGTTTTGAGTCATACAAGGTTTTAAGTACAGTTACAGTGGGGCAAAAAAGTATTTAGTCAGCCACCAATTCTGCAAGTTCTCCCACTTAAAAAGATGAGAGAGGCCTGTAATTTTCATCAAAGGCACACTTCAAATATGAAAGACAAAATGAGAAAAAAAATCTAGAAAATCACATTGTAGGATTTCTAATGAATTTATTGGTAAATTTTGGTGGAAAATAAGTATTTGGTCAATAACAAAAGTTATTCTCATTACTTTGTTATATACCATTTGTTGGCAATGATAGGTCAAACGCTTTCTGTAAGTCTCCACAAGTTTTTCACACACTGTTGCTGGTATTTTGGCCCATTCCTCCATGCAGATCTCCTCTAGCGCAGTGATGTTTTGGGGCTGTCGCTGGGCAACACAGACTTTCTACTCCCTGCAAAGATTTTCTATGGGTTTGAGATCTGGTGACTGGCTAGGCCACTCCAGGAACTTGAAATGCTTCTTACGAAGCCACTCCTTCGTTGCCCGGGCGGTGTGTTTGGGATCATTGTCATGCTGAAAGACCCAGACACATTTCATCTGCAATGCCTTTGCTGATGGAAGGAGGTTTTCACTCCAAATCTCACTATATATGGCCCCATTCATTCTTTCCTTTACACGGATCAGTCGTCCTGGTCCCTTTGCAGAAAAACAGCCCCAAAGCATGATGTTTCCACCCCCATGCTTCACAGTAGGTATGGTGTTCTTTGGATGCAACTCAGCATTCTTTCTCCTCCAAACACGACGAGTTGAGTTTTTACCAAAAAGTTCTATTTTGGTTTCATCTCTCCCAATCCTCTTCTGGATCATACAAATGTTCTCTAGCAAACCTCAGACAGGCCTGGACATGTACTGGCTTAAGCAGGGGGACACGTCTGGCACTGTAGGATTTGAGTCCCTGGTAGGGTAGTGTGTTACTGATGATAGCCTTTGTTACTTTGGTCCCAGCTCTCTGCAGGTCATTCACTAGGTCCCCCCGTGTGGTTCTGGGATTTTTGCTCACCGTTCTTGTGATCATTTTGACCCCACAGGGTGAGATTTTGCTTGGAGCCCCGGATCGAGGGAGATTATCAGTGGTCTTGTATGTCTTCCATTTTCTTGTAATTGCTCCCACAGTTGATTTCTTGACACCAAGCTGCTTACCTATTGCAGATTCAGTTTTCCCAGCCTGGTGCAGGTCTACAATTTTGTTTCTGGTGTCCATTGACAGCTCTTTGGTCTTGGCCATAGTGGAGTTTGGAGTGTCACTGTTTGAGGTTGTGGACAGGTGTCTTTTATACTGATAACAAGTTCAAACAGTTGCCTTTAATACAGGTAACGAGTGGAGGACAGTGGAGCCTCTCAAAGAAGAAGTTACAGGTCTGTGAGAGCCAGAAATATTGCTTGTTTGTAGGTGACCAAATACTTATTTTACCGAGGAATTTACCAATAAATTCATAAAAAATCCTACAATGTGATTCTCTGGATTTTTTTTCTAATTTTGTCTCTCATAGTTGAAGTGTACCTATGATGAAAATTACAGGCCTCTCTCATCTTTTTAAGTGGGAGAACTTGCACAATTGGTGGCTGACTAAATACCTTTTTGCTCCACTGTATTTGTGTAGTTGGAACCAGGAATCTGACCACACCCTCATCTCACCCCTCCACTCAGGCCTCTCTGTCGCCCTGTCAGTCGCCCTCCACCCACCACACAGTGGGTAAGCAGGTGAGGATCAAAGCCTCCCAGTCTACGGGGGATGTCAGCACAGTGTACCAGCCCTCCGAGCCCAGGGGGCGCCACCTCTCCACCAGTGAGTACGAACAGCAAATTCAACTCATACAGTAGCTGTTTACTGTGTGCTATTGCTTTTGCTTTCAACACCTTTGTTCTCTTGGTCTATCTTCAATGTCTTACACAAGAAAGGGAAGTGTGGCATTGCTCAATGTAGAGAGACAGTAATGTTGTCTTTTGTCTGATTGGGTTTTTGAGTTGCTCATGTCTTGCACTGTTTTCTCATTTATATTTTCTTAGCTTTCTCTTTGTGTGTCTTTCTCACTTTTTCACCAGCACTTCCCTTTCTCTTAACCTCACTCACTCGCTCTCCCTCTCTGCCAATCTCTCTCTCCATCGCTCTCTATTTCCCACTCTCAGTCTCACTTTTTCTCTTTTTCTCCCGAACACTCTCTCTCTTTCTTTCTCTCTCTCTCTGGCTGCTGTTGTTTTTCTGGCTTCCCCTTATTGCAGTGGGTCCTCTTCCTTTTCCTGTTCACCATCACTTGCTGCTCTACAATGGCCTGCTGGCCACAAGCCAATCAGTTTTCGAGACAGTATTAGCATTGGCTGGGCCAATAGCTTGGTTTACAATCTCTGGCTCTTCTGGTTGTGGGGAAAAAAAGGAGTTGACAAAAATGACAATTGCATTATTCATCACTGAGAGGTTTTTTCCCATTTATCTGTTTTGTAGTTGGAGAGAAATCATAGGGACTTTTCGAAGTTTTTTAGGGCTTGGTGATACAAAAATATTTGTACAGTATTTATTTTTTTACTCTGAAGTAACGATTACCGGCATGGATCAACATAACTGTAGGAACACTCATTAGCATAGATATCAACTTCAGCATGGTTTTGTGGTCGTCTCTCAGGGCAAGGGGCCAGGGGCATCAGGGTTAATTGACCACCATGGACAACCTTCGGCTCACACCTGTCCCATTATGTTCAGAGCCATGTTCAGCTGGGTGGGGGGCAGATTCTGTGCCACTCCTCCTCACAGCCATCTCCTCTGTCCCAGGCTCTCAGAACACAGGCCGGAGCTCTCCTCCTCCTGGCTATGTCCCTGAGCGGCAGCAGCGGATCGCCAGGCAGGGCTCCTATACCAGCATCAACAGTGAGGGAGAATTTATCCCAGAGAGCGACCAGTGTGTGAGTCATCACACTGTATCCATTCACACACGCATGCACACACACACATACAGTTTGCATACCCTTGGAGAGTTGGTAATATACAGTATGTACCATTTGTAAAGAAAACATGAGTGAGCAGGCAAAACACATGTCTTACTTTTTCTGAGATTCACATGCAACTAAATGTCATAACAGAATGGCACAATCATAAAAGAAAACGTGGCAACGAAGAAAAAAAATTACTGACCCCTGTTCAAAAGTCTGCACACCCTTAGTTCTTAATACTGTGTATTGCCCCCTTTACCATCAATGACAGCGTGCAGTCTTTTGCAGGTGGTATAGCTGCCCATTCGACTTGGCAAAATGCCTCCAGGTCATGCAAAGTCTTTGGTCGTCTGCAAAGAACTGCACGTTTGAGGTCTCCCCACAGTGGCTCGATGACATTAAGGGCAGGAGACTGTGATGGCCACTCCAAAACCCTTACCTTTATCTGCTATAACCACTGGAGGGTCAACTTGGCCTTGTGCTTAGAGTCCTTGATGTGCTGGAGTGTCCCATGCTGAGCTTTTGTGCAGTAGAATGCAAATTGTCTGCCAGTATTTTCTGATAACATGCTGCATTCATCTTGCCATCAATTTTCACAAGAATCCCTGTGCCTTTAGAGTTCACACCCCCCCAAAACATCAGTGAGCCACCACCATGCTTCACAGTGGGGATAGTATTCTGTTCACCATAGGCCTTGTTGACCCCATTCCAAACATAGCGCTTATGGTTATGACCATAAAGCTCTGTTTTGGTCTTGTCACTCCAAATTACATTGTGCCAGAAGCTGAGGCATGTCAAGATGTTGTCTGATATTTTTTAACCAGGCTTTTTGTAATATTGGCACAGTAAAGGCTTCTTTCTGGCAATTCGACAGTGCAGCTCATTTTTGTTCAAGTATTGTCGTATCGTGTTACTTGAAACAACCACACAGTCTTTTTCCAGATTGGCCTGTATTTCTCCTGATGTTACCTGTAGGTTTTTCTTTGTATCTCTATCAATTCTTATGGCAGTTTTGGCTAAAATCCTCTAGGTCTACCTGACCTTGGCTTGGCATCAAGAAGTCCCTGAATTTTACACTTTTTAATAAGTGATTGAACAGTACTGACTGATTGAACAGTAGTTACACAGATCTTTTGACAGTTCTTTTCTGCTCCCCATAGCTCAGTATCTAGATTGCTCAGTGCATTCATGTGAGCGCTAACAAATGTAAAAAGCTACAGGTGTGGGAAATGTACCTTTAATTACCATTTTCACCTGTATCTATCATCTTGTGGGTCTGCAACAAGGCCAAGCATGATCAGTAATATTTTCAAAATAATGCCAAAATGTCACAATTTCTGTCACGGTATGCAACTGCATGTCTGTGCATGTTCATATACGTGTCTCCTCTTCCTAGGTGTTGGACCCCTGGAGCAGTGCCGAGAACTCTGTGTCAGGGAGCTGTCAGTCTCTGGACAGCAGCTCAGACAGGTAGGGTTTGGCCTCATGTTCACCCAGGACAACAGCCCTCGGCTGGGTCTGGAAAGGTGCTCAGTCTTTATCTGTCTTTCCCACCAGCCCCTCCCTGAGGAAGTCACGCATGCACCGGGCCAAGAGCTACCCTGATAACCGACAGCAGGAGAACGTCTCAGGTACTTGCTCTGGTATCACCACACCAGATGTACAGAAGATCCTGGCAACAGAGCCGCTCTCAGGCCCCATAGCAACAGGCCTCAGCCACAACACGTCTCCTAGCAACACAGAAACTATGTAGTCCCGGGCAACAGCACAAAGCAACAAGGCTGCCCATAGCAACCAAGCCTCAGGTGAAGACTGTATGACTGTGTGAGCGGAGGCCGAATCCTGTTGTAATCTAACCCTCGCCCCCTCTCCCGCACTCTCCCACGCCCTCCATCTCTCCCTCTCTCTGTGACTCCCTTGTTCCTTGACAGACCGGGAGAACCATGTTTATGATAAAGTGGTGGGGAAAGGAGGAACATACCCCCGCAGGTACCACGTCTCCCTGCACCACAAGGACCATAGTGAAGGTAGGACCCCCGCTCACTGCCTCTCTCCCAGACCTGGCTCCCCAACCTCCAGGACTGACACTTGTCATTGATTCCATTGAAAATTTAGCTCCCGGGGCACATATATGAGAATAGGCAGGTGTTGTTGAGACAAATTCACTGGCCAGTTCATCAGTCATACCTCCGCATTCACGAAAATGGATCACTTCTACGAGTCATGTGGTATCGGCTTTTATACAAAGCGGGCAGACAGGCATTGAGACATTTAATTACTATTTCACGGAATATTCAAATGAGAAATACCAGCGACATATTGAGAGTGCTGTGTTTGCTGCGTTTGCTGTGTCAGTGTGACGGTCGAAGAGAGGCAGGACACGAGGATCGGAGGTGTAGTAGGGAAAGATCCTTTTCATGTTCTTTTTTTACAAAAGAAAACAACAAAAGGAGAGGCAGACTGCAAACCAAGTGCAAACACAGACCAACAATGAACCACCAACTGAAATCGGGTCCCCAATTAGAGGCAAAGTGGGGCAGCTGCCTCTAAAACTCAGCACAGTAATATAGCAGCGTAAAACCTTGGGGCTGAGACGGGAGGTCCAGTGACACAGTGGCCCTATCAGAGGGTAAACCGGGAAAGGGCCCAACAGGCAGGAAGTCAATCCACATTGCCAAGCATCAACCAACGGGACACCAACAAACCACAACCACCCTGAGTGAGGGCTGAGTATTATCGCCAGAGTTAACTCCCATTGTACGAGCCAGTGACTCCGCCCCCCGAATGGCATTGGAGAGATGGCATCCCAGTGGAAATGAGAGCCCATCTGGCAAGACAGCAAGGGTAGACGGTATCAAGCCTTTCCCTTCACCTTCACACCCCTGGGCCAGACTACACTTAATCATAGACCATTTAAGAGGAAACTTTAGTAGACACTTGAATGTTTGCACTGAGTCTGCGTCTCTAACCATAATAGGCAATTCATTCTACAGTAGTGGAGCTCTATGAGAGAACGCCCTGCCTCCAGCTGTTTGTTTAGAAATTCTAGGTACAATCAGAAGGCCTGCATCTTGCGATCTTAGGTTACGGTATGTATGGCTGGATTATTTCACCAAGGTAGGTAGGAGCAAGTCCATGTACTGCTTTATAGGTTAACAATAAAACCATAAAATTAGCCCTAGCTTTAACAGGCAGCCAGTGTAGAGAGACTAGTACTGGAGTAATGTGTCCAAAATCATTTGTTATTGTTGAGATACTAGCAGCTGTGTTCAGCACTAATTGAAGTTTGTTAATTCCTCCGGGTAAGCGGAGAGAAGAGCATTGCAGTAATCTAATCTAGAAGTAACAAAAGCGTGGATCAGTTTTTGATAAAAAGTTTACGATTTTTGGAATGTTACAAAGATGGAAAAAGCAGCTTAAGATAATGTATATTTTATATGTTCATCAAAAGAGAGATCAGGGTCAAGGGTAAAGCCGAGGTTTCTTACAGTTTTTTGGGATGCGACCATACAACCGTTGAGGTTTACTGTGAGATTTGCCAACAAAACAATTTGTTTCTTGGGTCCTAAAATAAGCATTTATGTTTTAGAAGCAAAGTTTAAAAGCAAAAGTTATCTCTCACCCACTTCCTAATATCTGAAACACATGCTTCCAATGTAGCTGTGTGTAACTGTGTGTCATTGGCATACCAGTGAAAAGTAACATTGTGATTCCAGATGACATCATTTAGAGGCAGTATATATAGTGAAAACAATAATGGGCCCAAAACCGAAACTTGAGGAACACCAAAACTTACCTTTGATCTGTCAGAGGACATGCCATCAAAACATACAAACTGATATCTTTCAGATTAATAAGATTTACCAGGTGCATTCCTTCATTGCTACAGTTTTTCCTTCATCTCATGGATAGTTCCCACAGCTTAATGCGCCGTGTCACAAAGCACTTATTGTTTCAGAATGGCTCGAGGAACATTTATATGAGTAACCTGCACAGTCCCCAGACCTCACCCACGTGATCATTCTCAGGATGAGATTACTACCGCTGTCTAATCCGCAACAACTGCATGGTACGCGCCAGGATAGACCAACGTCCCTGTGGAACGTTTCTAATATCTTTCCTGTCGAATCTATGCCCCAGAGAATTCAGGTTGTTCGGCACGCAAAAGCGTGTTCTACCGAGAGAAGATGGTTTACCTAATGAACTGTCTTCTGTAAATGAGCTCTCTTTTGTTTATTAAAACACTTAAATCACCAGTTGATTTACTTATTTGTATTTGCCTCTTGGTCATTCCCCTGTCTTGTTGCCCCTCCTGCCAGGTCGCAGGACATTCCCACGGATCCGTCGGCCCCAAGGCAACCTGTTCACCCTGGTGCCCTCGCGGCGCTCCCTCAACGGCAGCGAGGAGAGTCTGGGCAGCTGGCAGTTGGTGGACAAGCAGGGCCGGCTGCGCCCTCAGGAACGCCCAGTCGCCCATAAATGTGAGTCCCCATCCCTCCAGATGACTTAATCATGAAGGGGGTGGAGAAAAGAACGGACCCAAACATGGGAAGACTGTTACTTTGAAGTATCTATATCTAATACAAACACAGTTTGGGAGGTCACATTGTGTTGATTGTCAGTGAGGATGTGTCGGCTATAAAAGAGGTCTGAGAATGAACACTTTGCTATTAGAGTTTTCAAAGCACCATGAGGCAACTTCCGAGGAGGCCACATAGTCAGTACCCAAATTGCAAAGGGGCATTGGTCACAAATAGCTGCTAAATGATTCAGTGTGTCATTGGGGACAGTCTCTAATATTATGACAGCTGATGCAGATCGCATCGGCCCACAGGGGTCACAGGGACAGATGTCCACTTAACAGGATATTTCCTCAATACCCCAAAAACACAGCCTCGAAATTTACCACAGAATTGAATCAACACCTTTGTGACTCAGCGAAAACAGTATGTCGTGAGCATCACAAAGCTGGAATTAAGGACTGCCATTCAGAAGCCGCTTGTATCCAAGGACAATGCACAAAGAGGCATGACTCAGTGTAAGGAGCACAACACCTGAATCCCTGAACAATGGGGGAAAACAATATGGTCTGGTGATTCGTCTTTCCTACTTTTGGATGGATTTGCATTTACAGAAAGCCTAAGGATCCCTTCAGCCCACAATGTCTGCTGCCTTGTGTTAAATATGATGGGGGATCCATTGATCTCTTTGCGTCGTCCTATAACGGCAAGTGAATTAGAGGCCGTTTTACAGGACTAGATGCACATTATGTAGCAAATATTGTGCCCGGGGTGCTCTAATATTCCAGGATGATCATTCCCCCATACATGCTGCTAATCACATTCACCAGCATGATGTCAGACACCTTCCATGACCTCGCAAATCACCAGATCTGAACATCATTGAACCTTAGTGGGAAATCCTGGAGCACAGAGTCCAAAGTGGATTTCCACCTCTTTCATCCTTCAGAGAATTGGAGACTTCAGGACTTTTATAACACACAGTTCAGGACTTGCGTGACAACAAGAAGAATAAGAGCTGTTCTGAAGGCTAGGGGTTGCCCTACACCTACCCTGTACAGGACACATGTATAGCATGTTAATAATAGATATCATTATGTTATTCTATTATTTCATCCTATGTATTTCATCCAAGGTATTTGTTTAGTGTGATGAGTGTCTTCTTCGATGGTATACGGTTTTATAGCTCCCAGTGCTCCTATGACTTGGAGGCGGGGCAAGCTGCTGGGTCAAGGAGCTTTTGGGAGGGTCTATCTGTGCTACGACGTGGACACGGGACGGGAACTGGCTGCCAAGCAGGTGGTGTTTGACCCGGACAGCCCCGACACCAGCAAGGTATGACTCAGCTACTAACAACAGATCATCTGCTTCTATATCAAAGTCTGCTGTTCGAGGCCTGGATGCTGTAGTTTATTAAATGCAAACATGATGACTCCCGGCCCTGAAGGAGGACTCTGTATGACTTGAGAATCAGCATACTGTTCTTTATTACTGGTGCAGAGGGTCAGGCTGAGCACGTTCAGTCTGGAGGAATGCCTGGAATGAGGTAATGTGTTCAGCATGATAAGCTGGTATTGAAGATTAGCTGAAACATTTGAATTATTTAAGATGTTCATAAGCAATTGTTGTGAAGTCTAAAAACACTCCAATTTATGTTAGAAGATTTGATATTTACCTTGTCTGACCATTGCACGCCACCAGTGTTATAACGGGAATCACTAGAATAGTTTGTCTGTCAGGGAGCCCAAACGACAATTAATGTTGGGAAGTTAGAGATTGACAACAAAAACAGAAACAAACTTGATTTACACAAGTGTTGGTCAACTGTCTTAAACACAATAGGCTGTTTCTCTCTGGTAAATTGTTGCCAGGAATCAGATGAACAGGTGCTCTGAGTTACTGACGCAGTCACTAAATCCAGACTGGGACTACTAATCTTTAAATCCAGACTGGGAGTACTAATCTCTAAATCCAGACTGGGAGTACTGATCTCTAAATCCAGACTGGGAGTACTAATCTCTAAATCCAGACTGGGAGTACTAATCTCTAAGAGCAATGAACTTTGAGGAGATCCCGGGAACTTTCCTCCCCCTTCTCTTTAATGCCTTTTCCTGTCTGCCACAGAGAAAACATGCGCTGTCACTTCCTGGATCTGAGTGGAGTTAATGCAGGGGGGAGTGAAGGGGGGCCTCTGATCACCCCTCCCTCCCCTTTCTGTGTGTCTCAGTGACTCCCTGCCTGTGGCCCCCCAGCCTGCAGCGGATGCTAATCAGTCGTCGTTGTTTTTATCTACTTAGTGGGTCTTTGTGTCGAGGATACTTTGTGTATATCTCCCATTCCCTGTTCCGCTCTCTCTCTCTCTGTCTCTCTCATCCGCCCCCCCCCTTCTGTGTCTACCCCCCCCTCCTTTAAACTTTGCTCTGTGGCCGTATTCTCTGAGGTAAACAGAGGAACTGCTTTTGAGGAACTGGACTGTTACTCTGTATTCTCTGCAGAAATAGATAGTATGTGTCCCAACGTTTCTCCCCCTTCGTCTGTTCGGCATGATTCCTTGTACAGTTTATTCATTCATGTCCATTGTTTAATATTGCCTGTGGGCAACTCTAGCTTGGATGTATAATTTGTTTTGCTCCTGTTTTGTTCATCGTATAGAGTAGAGTCAGCCCCCTCAGTACCTCCCTCCTTTCCCCTCTGTAGGAAGTGAGCGCTCTGGAGTGTGAGATCCAGTTGTTAAAGAACCTCCACCACGAACGTATTGTCCAATACTATGGCTGTCTGAGGGACCACATTGAGAAGACCCTCACCATTTTTATGGAGTACATGCCAGGGGTGAGTCCATTCTTCACCCTTTTGCTCAAGGCTGGAGTGGTTGAGGTTAAAGGTTGTCTGAGGTGTTCCGTCCTGGACACTGTCCCAGTCTCTCCCGGAGACAGGAATGTAAAAATCGCCCTTCTTTCCTGTGTCTCAGGGTTCAGTCAAAGATCAGCTAAAGGCGTACGGGGCGCTGACAGAAAACGTGACCCGGAAGTACACACGGCAGATCCTGGAGGGCATGTCCTATCTGCATAGCAACATGATTGTTCACCGTGATATAAAAGGTAGCCACGTCTAAACAATGCTTTGGTCATTTTGGAAAAAAAACGGAGACTTACTATGAGCAAATTACCTGAATTTGCTTCATTTAGAACACAAGGAAGTTGGTCACATGGTGTCACTCTGTCATCTCTTTACCCAGGTGCCAACATCCTGCGGGATTCAGCGGGAAACGTGAAGCTGGGAGATTTTGGCGCAAGCAAGAGGTTGCAGACCATCTGCATGTCTGGCACGGGCATCCGCTCTGTCACTGGCACCCCCTACTGGATGAGCCCTGAGGTGATCAGCGGAGAGGGTTATGGAAGGAAAGCAGATGTCTGGTAAGGAGCTTTGGTTTGGGCTTAGAGACCTGACACCCATGAAGGTGAATCTGATCAGCGCTGTTGAGGGGAATTGGGAGGATGTGCTGGGAGTGTGTGAACGTATCTTCGGGTTTCGCTTCAGATGCTTCTCTTGTGTGCTCTTTTAAAGAGGCTCCTTCCCAGAAATCAGACAGGCTAGACTGTTGGAATGTGAAGGAAAAATCGCTGTTCTAAAAGGGGAAAACCTTATTCTTAAAGGGAAAAAGCACTATATTTAAATGGGGAGAAATTCTATATTTAACGGAGAATGTTCAAAAAGGACTGCCTCACTCCCATGCTCAGGGTTCTGAAACAGGTCCACCTGCTGCCCTGACTGAGTGTAATCTGATTGGATGGTGTTCCATCAGGCGAGGGGTGTGATTGGCTAATAGCCAACCAACCGGACAGCTTTTATGGGGGTTGGAAATGTTCCGACTTCTCAGCTCCCTTGGGGGTGCCAGACCATGCTTAGTGTCTATAGGGGGTAAAATGTCTCTCCCACCCTCCATTTTCCCTCTCCAGCCCCTGTGCTCTGTCTGACTGTCTTTAATGGCCCCTGGTAACCAGAGCATAAGCATACTTAGATTGTCAACAGATTCGAGGGAGAAAAGGGGAAATGTTTCCATCAGAACATTCCACTGAAGCCGAGGAGAGCTGAGGGATGGAACAGCCTTTTCCCTTTGTGCTTTCAGCGAAAAAAAGTGACCCTTTTTTATCTTATAGCGGGTTAGCAACGTTTTCGTGGAAGCCAGCGAGTTCTAATATTACGTATCCCGCTGAGTGGCCTATTCGGATGTCCTTTGGGAGAGATCCCATTAGCTCGTGGTGACAGCACACATCGTTGTTCTCTTTACCATGTTTCTGTCCGTGCTTTCTCAGGAGCCTTGGCTGCACCGTGGTAGAGATGCTGACAGAGAAGCCTCCCTGGGCGGAATACGAGGCCATGGCAGCCATATTTAAGATCGCCACCCAGCCCACCAAACCCCTGCTGCCCTCCAACACCTCGGACCACACCCGCGACTTCATCCACCATATTTTTGTGGAGGCCAAGCACCGGCCTAGTGCCGAGGAGCTGCTCAGACACCCCTTCTCCCAGATCCTCTGCTGAGGGGTTGTTCCCCGTGAAGTCCCCCCGTCTCTCCAGTACTGGTCCCTCTGGTCGAATGGCCTATAGTATGCATTTAAACTCCATCCATGGAATTTTGAACTTGGACTGTGAAAGCCTGAAGTTCTCTCCCCAAACTGGGACTCCAGTAGGAAGACTCATTGGAGAGTACCTTCACCTACGACTGTTATTATGGATAATAGCACATTGACATTTACAAGCCATTGACATCTCATGCAATACACCTCAAACTTCCCCCCACTAGGGAGAGCTGTTTGACTGATCAGTGTTGAGCTGTGTGTTCTGGCGATCTGGACCCACCATCTTGAAACAAACTGATTTCAGCTTGAACTTTGAAGGTCTGTGAGAGGAATAAACACAATTGCACATACACACACACAAAAAAACATAAAATCTTTGTGGATCTGCATTAGTGTAGTGGATGGTAAAGGTAAGTAGAAACACTTTACCCAGACAAAAGTATTAAAAGTTGATTGAGTTTAGTTTTATTCACCACAACCGGTGAGCAGAATTTACACACCATTTTTTACCACTACATTATTGTGGATCTGGACAGGATTTCATCTAGCACTGCCACCGAATGTGTCTTTTAGATATGCCAGAGGACCCTCTCCTAAGTTTACATTCTCTTGATGAGCAGTTAGGTAAGAGACCCAAGGTAATGAACAGTTTGATAAGTTACTAACAAATAGCTTGAGCAGATAGCTAGAAAAGGAGACCCATAGCTACAGCTCAGCTTCAATATGACTGATGAAACTCTCTGATGCACAACTCAGTATTATTGACAATGGATTGAATTCTTCTGATCCATCTCTGAAATTCTTTGTAGATTAAGTGCCTCTTCATGGTCTTTCTAATACTTTGGTGGTATTAGGCCCTCATCTGCCATGTTTTCAGTATACGGCAAAGCAAACAGGAAGTATCACCTTCATATTAGACCATTGTGTTGCGTGTGTCTTATATTCCAACGCTCAGTTTCTGAGTATCACAGGCTAGTGTTTTCTGTTGCAGAAGCGCAGCATGTGCCAAAAGGAATGATATCCATTTTGATGGGGTTGGTTTAAATTTTTGTTGGACAAAAATTTGAGGTGTGAGATTTACTAAAGTCACGATTTGAAAG
Source organism: Esox niger (assembly GCA_016801105.1). Classification (NCBI taxonomy): domain Eukaryota; kingdom Metazoa; phylum Chordata; class Actinopteri; order Esociformes; family Esocidae; genus Esox; species Esox niger. The sequence goes on along the minus strand of JACXGJ010004108.1, from coordinate 32,769 downwards.
TAAGTTGCAAATGAGTTGTAATGGCTTTTTACAATGTATGTATTGACAGTTGTAAGACAGGAAATGCCTATTGCCAAACAGTGGAATTCTGCCATTTTTTAGTCATTTAAGTCAGATGCACTTTTATGTAAATGAATGTTGGTTTTTGTTCACCTAACCAAATTTATTCTGTTTTTATGTGAAATAATTTTCACTTTTATTTATATCCCTGTGTTCATCCATTCATGATTTGTTTTCTATACAAATACATAAATATAAATATATTTTTTATATATTGACTCTAGACGATTTGACATCTAATGATGATGCTTTTAGAACTGTGAGGTATACGATGCCGTTCCAAGTGATTCATTTTGAAAGCAGCTGGTTTTGCAGAAATTACAAATTAAGGTTTATTATTGAAAACCTTTGGGTGGAAAATGACCTCTGGCTCTCCTTTCCTGGTCTTTGATCCAACATAAGAAGTGCCCACATTCATAGCTACACTATCAATTTTGTAAAATGTGTTAGAAATCAGCCATGTCGTATAGTGGTAGTAATGATAACTCGCGTACTCGGTTCCTACAAATGTTTCCCTTGGACCTTTTCAGTTCTTCTTTCAAAAGGCCACAATCTATCAGTTAAACGCCATATAAATTCTTCCATATTTGTTTATGATGGCATGATATGTGGAAACTAGAATTGAAGTATGTGAAGTCTCATTTTAAGACTGCTAAAGAATGCAGTGGCTTAACAGTTGAGTGTAATTTCTCCTGAATGTGTGCGCTTAGTTAGGTTGAGCCGATCAACAATATTTGTGATCAGGTAGATGCCAGAGATCAGTGTTCCCCCAACAAGACGACTTTGTTTAGCTCAGGGTTCAAGAGTCCGACCAGTTCCCCTCTGAGCCCATCCACATTCTAAGGAAAGGCCTTACTACGATTGCCTTATATTGCTCCTATTTTCCGTTTATCGTCCTGACCTTTTCATTGTTACTGGCTCTAAAAAAAAATTTGGTATGTGGATCTGATCAAATGGATTTCATGTGACTGCTAGATGTTAAAAAAGGCAGCTAAGAATCAGTTGAGTTTTGAAATTGGTCTTGTAATATACAGAGCCAAAGCAGATGTTTGTTTAAACAAAGAACCCTGGGGTAAGCAAATGAAAATGTTAGATGTTTAGTTATATATACTGTAAATGTATAAATGATTATGCATCATGACAGGGGACTTGCAGTGCAAAGTCATTCCAGTGTAACACAATTATTTACAGTGCAAAAGAACATGTTTATGACAGTGTTTTGTATATCATTAAATACTTAAACAAATACATGTTTTACATTTCTCCTTTCCAATATTCTTATATATTTGTTAGTTTTAATACTGTTTTGTATGCTACCTGTGCATGGCTCAGATGTACAATAGGTGTGTGTGGTATTGTAGGAGAGATTCTGGAAGACACTAGCTCGGCCTTTCCATGCGTATCGTCATTGTCTTTGAGCAGTCAACAAATTGTAGTGTCTGACCAGTCCAGTAAGAAAAAAACATCTAACTGAATAGAGCTTATTGTTGAAAGAAAGAAGCAACCCGATTGATGGGCGCTCCATCTCTTTCTCTGACATATTTGTCCCTCCGTGAGAGGCACACAGGCAGGAAGAGCTCTGCTAACTAAATCAGTGTGGCCATGGGACAGAGGAAAGTTTGGATTAAACAATGGTTCCTTTGATTGACTGCTATGACACGGGGATGGATGCCTTTTCTCTGTCTGGTTGTGAGTGTTAGCATGCTGGCTATCCTACATGTAGGTGCGATTTGTAGCCTCTGATTGCCAGTATCTGATCCCAGTCCTATACCCTTCCCCCACATGTAGAGGAAAGCAAGTCTTTATTGTTAAGGTGAGTCAATTTGGGCTGCAGGTCTGTTATTATACTCAGAGGTGTTTTTTGAGCTTGTTGTGGTCAGAGTTGACATTGGGGTCAGAGTTAGTTTTAATGTGATCAGAGCTAGTATTTTTGTGGTCAGAGGTAGTGTTATTGTGGTCAGAGTTAGTATTGCTGTGATTCAAGTTATTACTGTGGTCAGAGGTACTGTTAATGTGGTCAGAGTTGTTTTTGTGGTTAGAGGTATTGTAGCAGTCAGAGGTGCTATTGTGGTCTGCGTTGTTATTGTGGTGAGAAGTGCTATTGTGTTCAGAGGCGTCATTATGGTAAGAATTAGAGTCACTGTGGTCAGAGATGTTATTGTGGTTAGAATTGTTATGTTTGTGTTATTTTGGTGATACTTTGTGTTATTGTAGTCTTCAGTTATTATTGTGGTTATAAGTAGTGTTATTGTGGTCAGAAAGAGTTAGTGTGGTCAGAGGTGTTTTGGTCAGAGTCATGGTTGTTGTTTTTTTGGTAAGAGATAGTTTTACTTTGGTCAGAGGTTTAATGGTGGTCAGATCTAGCGTTATTTTGGTCAAAGATAGTGTTTTTGTGGTGTTAGTTGTTATTGTAGTCAGGGGTAATGTTATTATGTGCAGAATTGTTATGGTGCTGTTATTTTGGACAGAAGTAGGGTTACTGTGGTCAGGAGTAGTGTTGTTGTGGTCAGACCATGTTATTATAAGCAGAGTTGTTATGGTGCTGTTATTTTGAACATCAGTGGTATTATTATGGTCAGATGTACTGTTTTTGCTGTCTGAAATTTTATGGTAGTGTTATGGTGGTCAATGGTAATGTTATTGCATTCAGGGGTAGTGTTATTGTGGTCAGAAATGGTATGGTGGTCAGTGAAAACATTGCGGACAGCAGGGACGCCGACAGGAATCCCAGGGCCTGGGACAAAATTGAACGTTTCTCGATTGTACTAAATACCAAAATTTACTGAATGCTAAATAATTATATTTAAGCCAACCAATTGGGCTTCCCCAGGCCTGAGCCCGGGACAACATTACCGGTTTTCCTCCCTGTCAGCGTGACTGGCGGACCGGGATAGTATTATTGTGGTCAAACATTTTATGGTAGTGTTATGGTTGTCAGTGGTAACGTCATTGTCGTCAGGGGTAGTGTTATTGTGGTCAGAGTGGTTATTGTGGTCAGAGTTGTCATTGTGGTCAGAGTAAGTGTTATTATGGGTACAATTTTTAGGGTGCTGTTATTATAGACAGAAGTTGGGTTTTTGTGGTCAGGGGTAGTGTTATTGTGGTCAGGGTTAGTGTTATTGGGGTCAGAGTTAATGTTATTATGGGCAGTGTAGTTATGGTGCAGTTATTTTGGACAGAGGTTATGTTATTGTGATCAGTTGTTATGGTAGTGTTATGGTGGTCAGTGGTAACATTGTGGTCAGGGTTAGTGTTATTGGGGTCAGAGTTGTTATTATATTCAGAGTTAATTTTATTCTGGGTGGAGTTGTGCTGTTATTTTGGTCAGAGGTGTTATTGTGTTTTGAAGGTATGCACTGTGTTTGGGTCTATGTGGTGCACAGTTCTGTCTGTGTGCTATGTCTCTGGACTGCTTGGGCCTGAAGCATTAGTGCTGACAGGCAGACTGTTGGACAGGGGCTCCCCAGGCCCCTCTTTGTGACCCCGCCTTGTTTGGACCCAGTGGTGCTGAGTCGTAGCCATTTGGCCTGCCTGTCTGCTCTAGTTAAGCTCCCTGCTTTCTCTCTCCACCACCAGCACACACAGGGGTGAACCGGCGGGGACCGGACGTTTGCAGCCACAACTGACATAACATGACTTTACTACTGCACCACCTGCATATGCTGTCCTGTAACCAGAGACAAGCCTCTGTGGGTCTGCGATAATGCTAGCATGGTCATTAGCGATACTATGCACTCTGCTCAGAGGAAGTGCTCCTCGGCAACAAGCCTTCATGAGGCCCCTTAAGGCATATTGAATTGCATTGATTTACGTTTTGTTAATTAAAATATATTGACACAAAACATATCTAGGGGCAGAATGAAGACAGGTTTGCTAGAATTTTCATCACATCAGAGCACTGCTGTGTTCTCTGTGCGTGTCTTGACCAATCATTAGTACAGAACACTGAAGTCCTGCTCCCTAAACACTAAAGCGCAATATCTCCTCAAGTATTTATTAGGCAAACGTGATAACGGATAGATCCCAACAGGCACAATTCCAAATTCAAACTAAAAAACAATGTGGTGAGCATTAAAATAACTCTGCTCAGGGGTCCATGGAACTGAAAGCACTGAATGCCGCATGTGGCCATGGGCTGCGTGTGAGGTGAGAAGAGGCCCATGGGCTGCGTGTGAGGTGAGAAGAGGCCCATGGGCTGCGTGAGATATGAGAAGAGGCCCAAGGATCAGTGGGACCCCAATCATCTGGGTTCTGCTCTTTTCCTCTGGCTCTTTGTTGTCAGAGAAAGCAGTGAGAATGGGATCCCAGGCTAAATCTGAGGACTGAGCTGAAGTCACAGGGAATTTATAAACGATTAAGCTGACAGGGGGGCCATATCAGAGAGTCGATGGGGCGCACTTGATCCGGCTCTGATGGAGGGGCTGTGTGAGTTTTGTTATGGTCGGTTGGTGAGGGGAATTCAGCTGAATGGTCATGCTCATTTGCATAGAGGGGAGGCAGGGTTGCACAGGAAGGGTGTAAAAAGCCTGAGCAAGTAGGTGGGGGAGAAACGGCGCAGACAACCGGGCCTGGCGTCTATGTGGTTCTGGCGGGAGATCAGTCTAGTGGAGCAGCATTAAGATTCCACTCTGCACCCGAGGCAAGGTGCCTTTTCTTCTGCCACTTGCAAATGAGCGGGGCTTCTCCTCATGTCGCACACATGAATCAGCTGTTTGAGTTGGCCTTCCAATGACTCTGAGAGGATGGAGGGGGGAGACATGGCAAAAGAAGATGTCTGGGGCCACCCTCCCTTCGAACCATATGTCTCTCCACAACTCAACATCCCCCTCTTTCTGAATGTTTTTCCTCTGACAGATATTGCCCAAGTGACCAGATCTGAGGCAACCACAGGACAACCTCAGAAATCCATTGGGTGATACAACTAGTGTCACCTTAATGATTAGACCGTGCCATTAATCCCGTGAGATGGGAGCTTTTAAAACAACACGTTCTCCATCACCCTATCAATGGGCACCAATTGGAATTCAAGTCACTATGTTGTTTTATGTACATATAACTTAGACAGCCCTGGTTCCAGAGTTATAGAGGCTGAGTGTAATAGAGGCTGGTTCCCACTGGATAACAGTGTGATAGGTATCTAACGGGGGTTTCTATGGTTTGGAGATATAGGTTTTACTACCTCTTGCACAGCTTGAGATGTTTGGAGGGAGAAGCAGAATCCAATGAGAATATTGGAATATGATGCTTTTATTTGTGCTATTTTAAACATGCAGAAAATGTGTGTGTGTGTGTGTGTGTGTGTGTGTGTGTGTGTGCATGCGTGCGTGCGTGCGTGTGTGTGTGTGTGTGTTTTAACCTTCCTCAACTCTAGGATTGGATCATGCAATCTTTTGATTACTGACCCAATGGCCACAACTGTCTTGTATTCTTCTGAGGCTTTATCTATTGACCATTGAGGCTTCATCACATCGCTCTTAAATGAGAGTCAACAAGAGTTCAACAAAAGTGCTTGGAAATAATGGCCTTTCGGGTTGCCATGGCAAAGAATGTCTGAAAGCTAACAGGCTGACTGCTGGTCATTCAGCTCCACACCGAGCTCCTGGTCCAATCCTCCCATACTGAAGGCATCCATCTTCTGGGATCCTGTGACGGGATCAACTATTCCTGTACCTCACAGACCGTCTCACGCTTTAGTTACATAATACTTTACCACATCCACTGTTGTTCAGATGGCTCTTAAACCCGATTCTTGTTGGGGTCGGGGACAATCACTTGGATTACCTCACCATGGGAGTTCATGTAACTAAACAGAAGTCTTTATCCAGGTCGAATTATACTCTTTTCAGACCCTGCAGCCATTGAGTCTGAATGAACAAGCTGCCATCACTTACACTGGTGCTTTATTGGCTGTGGCGTGCAGAAGAGGGAGTGGCCGTGTTGTTGTTTGAAAGAAGTTGCAGTTCCTCTGCCAAAAATACTTCTGCCAAACCTTCTGACACTGAAACATCCTTTGTAGTGAATGCCATTTAATTATGGTCGTGATTGTGATGAATTCACTAGGTGTTTGATTGTGTGTGTGTGTGTGTGTGTGTGTGTGTGTGTTACGCTGCTGCATTCCTGTGTGTATGTCCACTGATAGATGTGGCCTATAGGTCTTCTGCCTTCATCAGCAGCCTGACATTGTGGTCTGTAAATCCAGGAGGTACAAAGACGTGATGTATTTCTGTTAGAAGTAGTTAATCTTTGGTCCACAGCCTCCGAAGCTGCTCCTATTGGTTAATTGAATTTACTTTTTAGAATACAGATATTCATTACAATTTAAAATAGGTGGATTCTTTTAATGTACATTTACATAAGGTCAGTGGAAATCCCAAAAGGCAGAAGAGGCAGTTGCCGTAGGCTTCACATCTTGAACTGGACATAATTAATAATAATAATAGTCATTTCAGAAAAGTTATTCACCATTCAAGGCTCTGCCTGCAAAGCTTCATGGAATCAAAATATATCCCTGCCTCGGCTCAACACTTAAGATCACATTATTTATTTGGCTGCTGTGGTTTGTGATTGATTGCAGTAATATTGCACAAATCACACGTGTGTCATTAAAGCAGTCGTACTTTCCCAAGAAACATTCCCAGGCCAATTGTAACCACAATTAGGCTATTCGTTTCAGTAAGTATCATCTGATTAGAAGAAAGAGAACTGTTTGAGGAACATATGTACTGACATAAAACCGACTGTTACATTTACTCCGGAAGAGTAGCTATTTTTGATCCAGTTTATAAGTAGGTTTTTAACTGTGGTTCTATAGGAGAATAGTGGCCTAAAAATGTTGTGATGCTATGGTGGGGACATGATTATCCGGTTAAGAATATAACACCAAATTAAGGCTTACTATGTCTTAGGTCTCTAAATCATGAAGTCCAAGGTCAGCTGTTAAGTTAATCTAATAATGTCATTAAGCAATTCTTGTCTGTGTAAAAATAAAAGTTGGAGAGACTGTAGTCAGTGTACAGCCCTGTTTTCAAAAATCACGTAAAATGCAAAGAAAAACAGAAAGTGATGAAGGGTAAATAATTTACACCCTTTATTTAATAGAATACAGTACACAGACAACATATATCATGTTGATACTGAGACATTTTCTTGTTTCTTGAAAATATATGCCCACTTATTATTTGATGCCAGCAACATGCTTCAAAAAAGTTGGGACAGAGGAAAGAAAAAACTGTTGAAAACTAAACCTGGTGGACTAATTAAGTCCATTGGCAACAGGTCAGTAACACGATTGGTTTATTGCCAGTGAACACAGTATGTCACTGCATCCTTAAATGCAAGTCAAAACTTTACCATCCAAAGTAGAAACCATATATAAACATTCTAGAAACGCTAGCATGTTCTATGGGTTCGAACTCATTTAAGATGGACTGGCGAAGTGGAATACTGTCCTGGGGTCTGACAAATCAAAATGTGAAATTATTTTTGAGAACCATGGATGCAACGGTTCTTATCAGTGCACAGTTCAAAAGCCAGCATCTATGATGGTATGGGGGTGCAATAGTGCACATGGCATGGGTGACTTGCACACCTATGAAGGCCCCATTAACGCTGAACAATACATACAGGTTTTGGAGCAACATATGCTGCCATCCAATCAATGTCTTTATCAGGGAAGAGCTCTGTAGTAAGAGAGTCTGGATGCAAAACTGGCCTCCTGGTAGTCCAGACCTGTCCCATTTGAAAACATTTTGTGTATTATGAAATGAAAAAAAATGACAAAGGAGACCCTAAAATGTTGAGCAGCTGAAATCCTATATGAAGCAAGAATGGGAAAACATTTCACTTTCAAAACTACAGTAATTGGTTTCCTCACTTCCCAAATGCTTACTGAGTGTTCTTAAAAGAAGAGGTGATCCAACACAGTGTTAAACATGCCCGTCCCAACTTTTTTTAAACGTGTTGCTGGCATCAAATTCAAAATGGGCATGTATTTTTCCCAAAACAATTCCTCACTTTGAACATTTGATTTGTTTTATTTGTACTATTTTCAGATAAATGTACAGATAAATTATTTGCACATCATTGCATTAATGTTTTTATTTGTTCTTCACGCAGCATCCCAACTGTTTTGGAAACAGGGTTGTATATATTCAATAACTGATTCACTAGTAGAGATAAGCAATCCCTCTGCCACATTTTCAATTCATTTGCTCTTTTCTTTTGTGCAGTGTTACATAATTGGTCCCTTTTAGAGACATTATGTGACTCAGTCAAGAAGAAACAAAGAATGGCATTCCTAGAAGGTGCTGCTGTTACGCCGGAGTGACAGAAGTCAGTGTAACACCGAAAAATCCACAGGGCTTAGTGTGACAATTTGGGCACCAAGCGACAGAGTGCACAACATGCACACAGCAACAATCTGACCCTGTCAAATATCAGTCCTTTACCCCCTTTATTCTTGTCTTCCCGTTTAATCACACTCTGTCCCCATCTGTGTCTGTCTGGCTGAGCATGTATATGTTGGAGACAGAGTTGAATTGATGGCAAAGCTCTGTCACACCAAATCCTATTAAAGTGGTAACAGAGAAAGGGGCCGGTAGATATTTGAAGCTGAGTGGACGAGCACAAACAATCCCTGGCACTAGCTTTTGAGTAAAAAAAACACACACTCCTCTCTCTCTTTCTCTCTTTACTCTTCTCTCTTTCTTTTCCTGTCTCTCTCATATGTTCTCTCTCTCTGCCTCCCCGTTTCTCTGTCGGTCCCTCTCTCTGTCCCATTCAGTGACCGTGCTGCTTCTCTCCACCCCTCCCTGTGCATTCTCTTTGAGGCTGGGGGTGGCCGTCTCTATAAAAGGCCTATGTCGGCCAGACTGTGCCTCATTCCAACCATGATGGAGAGTCAGAGAGTGCTGTCGTCTTACAGGAAACGTTTCGGGCCCCAGGGGGCGGGCAGTGTGAGTGGCGGCGTGCGGATCAGCAGTCTGTCCTCCGGCCGCCTCTCCCTCCATGGGAGCAACCGCCACCTGACTCACTCCACACCCATATCCCGCCTCTCCCTGGGGTCGGCCGGAGGGGCCCTGCTCCTGGGGACCCCCGGGGACCGCCTGGACTTTGCGGCGGACTCGCTTCTCAAGGCCCACTACCGGGAGACGCGCACCAATGAGAAGGTGGAGATGATGGGTCTTAACGACCGCTTCGCCAGCTTCATAGAGAAGGTGCGCTTCCTGGAGCAGCAGAATAAGATGCTGGTGGCTGAGCTGAACCAGCTGAGGGGGAAGGAACCCAGCCGCCTGGGGGACATCTTCCAGGAAGAGCTGAGGGAGCTGCGCAGGCAGGTGGACGGCCTCAGTGCTGGGAAGGCCCGTCTGGAGATAGAGAGGGACAACTTGGCAGCCGATGTGGCCACACTCAAACAGAGGTGAGACTGACAGCCGTGGACAATCTCTGGACGACGCAGGTCATGCTGTCTTTTGCATCATAGCCATTTTTCGCTGATCACTTCATGGTTTGTGCGTGCCTCATTGCTTGGTCTGGATGTTTTCATTCTGATGTTGCACTAAAGTCCAAAAACAACCAAGGATAGTTGCTATTATAACCCAGTTCAGTTAGAATACATTCAGAACTAAATAGATAGCCTATTACATTGTAACATTTCCCAGATACTAAAGCGTTGGAATCTCAGAGGGCTTCATTAACGGCTGTCTGTATCAGTTTTATTGGGAACGGAACACTGCAGCCATGAAATGTGTATGTGATGAAATGTGTATGCAGGGACGGGGGTCATGAAATGTGTATGCAGGGATGAGGGTCATGAAACGTGTATGCAGGGACGGGGGTCATGAAATGGTGCATCGGTCCACAGTAGCATGATGGAGCCAGGGAGAGGTTCTGTTGTGCCCTCCTCCCATTAATAACCATTCATAAATGTGTGTCTCTTAGCGCTGTTTGAGTGTATGTTTCTTGCCGGTGACGTAGTTCACAGTCGTGGGTTGATGGTCTATGTTCCAACAGGGTGTTGTTATGTGGTAAAGGCCAAAGAGGACATCTGCAATTAATGTAAAGGTTTCCATCTTAATCATTCAGCAAATGGATGCTGAGCATGGGTATGGACTAGAGGGCTCAGAATAAGTAAGTAGGGTCAAGGTTGACTGGGTTAAAACTTCTGAAATGTACTCCAATGCCCTTTCTGGAAACCTAAGATCAATTCTCTTCCTAGAAAATTCAAGATGCTTCTCCACATTAGAGATTCAGCATGACTTTACATGTGAGGCAGATGGGGCCACATAGAGTTTATGCGTGTGTGTGCTTGTGCATATGCCTGTGCATGTATTTGTATATCCATATGTGTGTATCTCCATTGTGTATGAGTGTAAACGCCACCTCTGTGGGAAAGACTGATGGCAACTTGTGTATGGGAGTGAATGGATAATGATGTTTAAGCCCTCCATTCAGTTGAGCTCAGGCCCCCTGAAGATCTATTGCAGCGCAGAAGACAAGTAGGCCTCCCACACAATAGCCTAAGCATCAATTTCCACACATTATTAAGGACATTCATACACACACATTGACCATAGACTGCTGACTAAGACTTTCCAGACATGTAAAAACAGGATATTTGATGAGTGAGATTCATTGAGTTAGTGTCAACAGAGAATACACTCAGACATTGTTTAATCTGAGGTGCATGGTTGGACCATCTTTGGTGACCAATAAGAGGACTTTGAGCTTTTATCTGTCATTCTTTTAAATTTGTCTTTCAGACTGCAAGATGAGATGGCCCTTCGACAGGATGCAGAGAACAACTTAAACACATTTAGACAGGTGAACCATTTCTCTCATCATGTCTTTACAAAGGGACAATCCCGTTGACAGTATATATCCCTTATATATCCAGTGCATATCCTGTTGAAAGTTTACTATCCCGTAAATATCCAGTACATATCCCGTTTACAGTATATATCCTGTATGTATCCAGTAAATATCCCGTTGACAGTATATATCCAGTAGATATCCTGTTGACAGTATGTAACCTGTATATATCCAGTAGATATCCCGTTGACAGTATATATCCTCTATATATCCAGTAGATATCCCGTTGACAGTGAATATCCTGTATATATCCTGTACATATCCCGTGAACAGTATATATCCAGTAGATATCCCGTTGACCGTATATATCCAGTACATATTCTGTTGACAGTATATATCAAGTAGATTTCCAGTACATATCCTGTTGACAGTATATATCCAGTACATATCCCGTTGACAGTATATATGCTGTATATATCCAGTAGATATCCCGTTGACAGTATATATCCTGTATATATCCAGTAGATATCCCGTTGACAGTATATATCCAGTAGATATCCCATTGACAGTATATATGCTGTATATATCCAGTAGATATCCCATTGACAGTATATATCCTGTATATATCCCGTAGATATCCCATTGACTGTATGTATCCTGTATATATCCAGTAGATATCCCATTGACAGTATACATCCTGTATATATCCATTAGATATCCCATTGACAGTATGTATCCTGTATATGTCCAGTAGATATCCCGTATATATCCAGTAGATTTCCCATTGACAGTAAATGGACTTTCTGTCTGTAGGACGTGGATGATGCATCACTGAACCGCGTCCAGTTGGAAAGGAAGATTGATGCGCTGCAGGATGAGATCGCCTTCCTCAAGAAGGTCCACGAGGAGGTGAGCTTCAGTTGCTCCTCGTCTCCATGGCCATCTCCAGTTAACTAACCTGTGTTCATCTTCAAAGTAAACTGGTTCATCTTCAAAGTGAACCATCAGAGAGGGAGAAGTGGCCTTTAACCTTCAGCCCCGTTGTTGGTTCTCTGTAGGAGCTGCGCGAGCTGCAAGAACAGCTGTTGGCCCAGCAGGTCCAGGTGGATGTGGATGTGTCCAAGCCAGATCTCACTGCTGCCCTGAGGGACATCCGGGTCCAGTACGAGTCTATGGCCACCTCTAACATGCAGGAGACAGAGGACTGGTACCGCTCCAAGGTCATATCTGCATGCTTGGACTGTTGGACCTATACATGTACTGTACAAAAATGTATTAAGATGAATTGCTTTCTTGACTCACGTTCAACTCGGGAGTTGAAATACAAATTGGAGAATTTTTGTGTTTGAGCGATAGGAATTAAAATAATTGCAATTCATTCAAATTTCACTCAGTCATAGAGCATGAATTTTATTGAATCTGACGAATATCACTTTTGTCTGGAAACAATGTTTATATACTCTTTTAACATAGTGCTGAATGTGCCCATTCATGTTCTAGTCAGAACAAGGGAAATCTGATATTTCTTACTTACTTATTGGTTGTTGCATGGTGATTAACTGGAACCAGTTTCAATTTCAGTCTGAAATTTCTGCTAATTATATTTTCACCAACATATTTCATTTGTTTGACTTCTTCTGAAGTCTCTCCAAAGACCCACATCGAGAGATAAACATAATAATACATTCTGATTTTTTTCTGATTTACTGCTTACTTTCATGGGTTCTGAAGAAAACAGATTGTAGCTTTAACTAGTAGGAAAGTTATAATCATATTTGTTGGAAGCAAACAAAGGACCCGATTTTCAAATGAACGCTGTTTTGAAAAATGCTTCTCTCTACTTCTAATTGCAGTTCTGTAACTTATTACTTATTCATGGGAATTTAAAATTCGTCCAACCATTTTTAAGTACAGGCGCAGGCAGGAAACAAGCATACACACTACTGCATCCAGCCAGGTCCAGTACAATGCACACTCTGGAAAGTCGATAACAGACAGGCTTTGAAACTACCTTGTGTATTCTCTTGTTGTTGTTTACAGTTTAATGATTTGACTGACGCAGCCAATCGCAATACAGAGGCCTTGCGATTGGCCAAACAGGAGAGCAATGACTACCGCCGGCAACTCCAGAGCATGACCTGTGACATGGAGGCTCTCCGTGGAACAGTGAGTCATCCAATCCAAGCAGAGTATGATGTATCCACTGTGAGATGAGAGAAGAACACGAGTCCCAACTACCTTGTTCCATTCAAACTCTAATTCAACCCTGTTTCCTCTTCCCGTTCAAATCTCTCATCCATCCTTGCTGTGCTTCCTTTCCTTTTCACCTCTGCAGAACGAGTCTTTGGAGAGACAGCTCTGTGAGTTCGAGGACCGTTTTTCAGCGGAGTCGGCTGGTTACCAGGATACCATTGGCCGTCTTGAAGATGAGATTCAGTCACTGAAGCAGGAGATGGCCAGACACCTGCAGGAGTATCAGGACCTGCTCAATGTCAAACTGGCCCTGGACATAGAGATCGCCACATACAGAAAGCTCTTGGAGGGAGAGGAGAACAGGTTCGGTTCAGAGGGAGGTGGTGAAGGGAGGAGAGGTTGGAGGGAAGGAAATGGAAGATAGGAAAAGGGATCTAAGGATCTGAGTGAGGAGGGGACAGTGGGATGGAGAGTGGCTGCAATAGAATAGACTGCAATTGATTATCTCCCTCTCCCTCAGAATCACAGTTCCGGTGCAGAGCTTTACCAACCTGCAGTTCAGAGGTTAGTGGTCTCCTGAACCAGCCACGTGACCTTTCTTTGTTATGGCATATCATACTTCATATGAGTTATGGACTGTTGTTTACGTCTCAAGTTAGTTTTAGACTATTAACACAGGGCCTTCTGAATGCTAAATGTCTCTCCCCCTCTGTAGAGAGTGGCATTGCTCCAGAGGCGAATGTGAAGAGGAGCATCATAGTGCGAACTGTGGAGACTAGAGATGGGGAGGTATATACAACATCGTGGACAGCTAGCCTATGGCTAGCCCTAGGTTTTGGCAGACCACTTTTGTATAATTCTACACATTTTGCCATGTTAATTTGATATCTGAGAATGAGCAACAAAATCAATGGGAACCCCTGTAGATCAGGGTACCTAGGCTAGATTTGGCCATGATGACTTAAGGTTTAAACTAACTTCTGTCTAACTAATATTGAAACAATGTTTGCTGATATGGCTTATCGAGTGACTAAGTTGTTCCTATAAAACTGGATTGTTTTTTCCGGTTAGGACACCCAGTTGATGGTCCCGGATCATAGATTATTGAATGAATCCCTTAAATTATTCCCAGACATTTGAATGTCTTGCTCTCCTCCTCCAGAGGGCAGCAAAATACATTTTATTATTCTTTACATGTTGCCAGATTAGATTATAGATAATCCCTCAAAACCTTTGATTCCACATATGAACATGCAATGCTCCCTGTCTTTTCCCTCTCTGTGTTTCAGATCATTAAGGAGTCTACAACTGAGAGAAAGGAGATTCCGGACAGTCCTTGAACTTGTTGAGGAAAGACTTCAGCAATGCTTGGTGCTAGCTCTGCCTACTCCACTGTCCCCACTCCCCAGTAACGTTTGTTTCTAGCCCTGCCTGTTCGCCTGTCCTGACTCCCCTGTAACATTTGTTGTTAGTCCTGCCTGTTCTCCTGTTTCCACTCCCCTGTAACATTTGTTGTAAGCTATGTCTGTTCCCCTGTCCCCACTTCACATTAATGTTTGTTGCTAGCTCTCCCTGTTTCCCTGTCTCCACTTCACAGTAACGTTTGTTGCTAGCTCTACCTGTTACCCTGTCTCCACTTCACAGTAACGTTTGTTGCTAGCTCTACCTGTTACCCTGTCTCCACTTCACAGTAACGTTTGTTGCTAGCTCTACCTGTTACCCTGTCTCCACTTCACAGTAACGTTTGTTGCTAGCTCTACCTGTTCCTCTTTCCTCACTCCCCTGTAAAGTGTTTTGCTTGTTCTATCTGTTCTCCTTTCCTCACTCCCCTGTAACTTTTGATGCTAGCTCTGTCTGTTCCAAGTCCCAAACTCGAGTAACGTTGGATGATATTTTGGTCTGTTTCACTGTCTCCTTTCCCTAATGACACTTGGAGTTCTAACGTTAACTGATAATGAAACTAGGCACCCCCCTCTTCTCCTAATCTCCTACAACCTCACCCTCCCGTTCCCACCTGTTTCATCATCATCACTCCCTGACCATAGAAATCTTGTGAGTTGCATTTTATAGAAACTTGTTTTTGAAATTGCTCATAGAATACATTTTAGCAATTGCAAAAACATAATATTTTTGTATTGCTGTAAGTGTAGTTTGAGTGTTCTTGTAGATAGGCTTTAGAGCTGGGAAGCTTGGCCTTTCACCATAGAGGATTTTTGACCCATCACCTTTTTGCATTGAATGTAACAGCTCATTAAAGGTTGAGATCAGAGTGGGGAATCTCCTCATTGTGTTTGGTAGTAGTAGGTAGAGAGGAGGTCTTGAAATGTAGTGATTGTTATTCAGCTAGAAGCAGGAGTCACGCTGAAGTTGTGTGGTTTGAGAGGATGTGAAAAGTCAAGAGGAACCTACAAATGCGAGGTTCAGCGGTTAACAAGATGGGTCTGAGACAAGGATGAATACATATATGACAGAGCCTTTACCATAATTGATGGTTAAATCTATGACACTTTTACCCCCCAAAGGGCCAAACACCGTAACTATTCTATCCCTCCATCCAACACTGACCTGTCAGTGCCAATCACCCCCATCACTCTCCTCTCCGTGTTTTTCCCCCTCAGCCCACTCAGTGGTGATACTCTCTGGGTGCAGTGGGTCTGGTTCCACCTCTCACTGGAACACCGTACTCTGACACCACAGCAGTGACTGCTCCCATCCACTTAAACACCAGCGTGAGAGGGACAGGATGGAGGTGAGACAGGGAGTTAAGGGGAGTATTGACGCGACCCTTACCCTTAAAAACCCCCTGTTCCTCCCCGGGTCACATCTCTGGAGTGTCCGAGTGATTGTCGAGACAGACACAGGAGTGGGTGTTTCTCAGATAACGTGGCGGTGGTGGAGCTGGTGGGTTTACACAGAGGCTCCCTGATGACAGGCCTCTCCAAGAAACCCTGTTGTTTTTTAGGGGGGAACAAAGGATGAGTGTTGAGACACTAACTGTTTTTCACTCTGCTGACATAACCAAATTGACTCCCCATGCAACCCTATCATCTATTTTAATATGTTTACCAAAGTCTGTATTTCAGTCTGTCTTCTGATAAGCCTGCCTTTGATTCATATCTCCTTTCCCTCTGCTTTGACTTCATGTTTTTCCTGTCAGCTCTAGATGCTGTACTGTTCTATTCTTGTCTGCTTCTCATAGAAAGACACAGTGGTATCACACTGCCGTATGTTAAGGAAAAACCTGAAAGAACTGAATATAACCTTAGTTTTTACACATTTTGAAAAAATGTTAACAATAAAACAAACAATTTGTTTAGTTTTGGGTCTGAATGTGTCTTTTCTGTCTGACTCGGTTGAGTTTGTATCTGTTTTTGTATTGTCTAAAGCAAGATCTTGCTCTAAATACATTTGCTTAGTTGTATGATTGTGTGATTATGAATGCTCTTGCAAGACATCTTTGTTTTAAGCTTTTTCAAGTCCCATCACCTCCATGTTATTAATGTGGTTATACTACTAAACGGTACATTAGGAGCCAATTGTATGGGCTGTCAGATTTTAGTAAGACAGAGCACCTTGTGATTTGTTGTAATCAATGGAACCTGAATGGTTCCACACACAAATTCACAGTATGCATGATTTTCTCTGCCCCTTCTGCCAAACAAACATGGACAAGAGGAGTTCATTTAGAGTATCAGTGAAGTGTGTTCTCGGTGGATTTATCTGACTTGTTACTTATTTTCGATTAACACCACAAAAAAAAATTCATGTAGAAAAGATCAATTACATGTCAGAAAATAATACATGAATTGTGATATATCTCTATTTCTGGTTTAGGTGAAGCTATTGTGAATGTTTATACATGGGTTTGTGTGTTTGTTAGTGGGTACAGTATGTGTTTGTTCATATCATAGCCTGGCTCATGTCATTGGAATGGCTTTCCTCAGGTCTGGACTGGAGGTGGCCCCAAGCAGAAGGAATTCTGGGTAGATAAACACTCACTCCCTGACATCTGGCCCACTGCAACTTTCCAAACAGTTGTTTAAAGGTGGCGGTAAAGACCAGTCGCTGTTAAAGGAATTTCTCTCCTCAGCATCTACTGGAAATGCATGTCTACTGGGAAAAGGGGATGACGACATTGTCTTAGGATTATGCTCTCTTACCCAAACATCACGCCATGCTGTATACCTCATCCTCGTGTTATACACTCGCAAAGTTCTTGCAAATACAAACATCATCACTGAAGATGATGCCAAAAATAAAACGTAATTGGACGTCTAATCATAACTATAATCAGAGTAACGACCCCGCTGCCTTCTTTTCCCGACACATTTTGAAAGACGTGTGTATTTTGTTCCAGGTCCTCTACACGCTAAACAGATCTATAATGAGCTCTCCTGGTGCATTCGATTGGACCATCACAGAACATCAATCACTCTCTCAAAAAACTCCACTCCACTCTTTTTATGTAGGGGTCCAGCAGACCTGGGTAACTATCACTTTACACATGCATTATCAACAGATGAAAATGAAACCTAATTTAATAAAAATGAAGATTTTTTATAGAAGTGATCAAAGAAACACTATGTAAATCCATTTTTAAAATATTTGAAATGTTTCGTGTTTTTCGGAGACATTTGTACAGCATATCGAATTAAATCCGTTTGAACACCTTTTAGTATTTGACAAGTTTTTTGGGGTATTTAAAATGTCTGGTATAACAGAGAATGTTCTGGTAATGGGATGTCACACACGTGCTCCAGGTCTTTGTGCAAACCAGCACCCTTCTCCCCTTGACCTCTTTCTCTTTGGTCCTCTTCACCATACATTCCTGCCCTACTCGGCCCTCTCACCAAAGGGTCATGGGAAGGCATGTGTGCTTGTCGGTTAATTTTAGCCCTCATTTCATCAAGCCCATTGAGACAGAACCCAGGACAACCACGACAACCTTGCCTCCCCTGCTCTCCACCATCACCCAAAGTAACTCCGCCTCTGCATTGTTGTTAATACATTTTTTAATGTTTTTTAAAATGTTTAACCATACAAACACACACCAAGATTTATGTTATTTGAAGGTGGCCTCAGTTTTGAGATTGCAATGACAAACTGTGCGCAGATAAACTACGCTTGGTGACTCAGGCCATGGTGTATACTGTATGAACAAACCTCTTGACAATTGCCCAAACAGACTTCACTGATCTTTAAAAATTAAGGGAAAAACTCACGAGGTCCTAATCTTTTTATATGAATGGGTCAAAAATCAAGAGCCTTATCCAACATTTTTAACAACAAGAGGATAAAAAATATGATACATGTTTGTGAGGGATAGGTCATATTTAGAACAAGCCATGAATAGACAGGTGCAGTGATGAATGGAAAGGCTTCTATTCTCAGTAGAAATGTGGACCAGTGTTGTCAGGAAATGAAACACACATCCCAGGTAGTCATTAGTGCCTTTGAACTATCCGACACAATCCCATGTGGGCATCTGGACATCCTGTGTCCCTTCAAATATGTAGTCCTGCACCTGCTACCACTCTGTCATCATGAAACCCCCCTGTGTGTGTGTGTGTGTGTGTGTGTGTGTGTGTGTGTGCATGCGTGCGTGCGTGTGTATGTATGCATACATGAAGTAAACATCAAGGCCCTTAATATTTCGGGATAATTTTTATTTTGGGACCATTTCTGCTAGATTTTTTCTATTTGACAAAAGTGGAGTATTTTATATTCCCTGTTCTAGTTTTTCTGTTTCTCTCATCTCATCTGCCTTCTTCACATTATATGTTAATGGAATTTCTTAAAATCAGTTAGATGTTTTTTTGGGCTACACAAGAAATGGTCCAGTATTACATTTCCAGTCTAACATTTCTACATGTAGTTATTTTTTAAACCGAGAAGACCTCATGAATGTTTATCATTTCCTGTTTTACTTCGGGTGCCATAGAATGCCATTAAAGGAGAATTTTACTTCAACTTGATGGTAGAGGGTTTCTCCCACTGAAAGAAGAATCTGGGCCAAAAGAAAACATTATCCAAACTTCTACTATAGAAGTGAAGAGGGCATTTGCGTTGCTCCACATTTGGTTTGGTGTTGTTATTTAACTATGATATATCAATAGATATACAGATATTACTTCCAGTGAATTATAGCGTGTAGGCAGAGGTTAGCTTAAGTTTCTAATGGTGCTTTACAGAACACTCTACCATTGATTACATTAGACTACTTTCTGGGTCAAGATCCAACTAACATTAAGATTTTCTTTATTCTCCCTTAGCTGTGATCAACATTATGAAAATTATATGTGGTGTCAACCCTCGCATAAGGAACATCTCGGCTAAACCTAACCCTTGTTGAAAAATGCTTTTAATTCTACTCCTACATGCAATCAACAACAAAAGTAACTGTAATTCAAAACAAGAAAGATAATGTTCACACAAGTTGACCATCTATATACACAGTACTCAGCACCCTGTCTTAACACTTCTTCTTTAGCATTTCTGACAGATTAGGCTATTTATCGTGCATTGATGCATTTGCCAGATCGTAGTCAGGATAACATGTTGTATTAAGTCAACCATTTGCCTCACAGCTTTGCAGGCCTGTTGAGTAGAGATACGCAAATAACTTATATTGCATATCTCACCAATCCTGTCATCTGTGTCCAGAACTGTTTCTATCCAACTCAGCCAGGTCACAGAAAAGATTCCTACTATCCTCCTTATAACTTCTGCAGTGCAAAAGTCCTCACATTTCCCATCTGGATGTTTTCCCACCAAACGTAGCCTTTGCCAGTCCACAATGACCCATCCTCAGCCCTGTCAACTGAACCCCTTCCCTCCTTTCACTTCCCAGGAATCAGCTGACAATTCTTCTGAGGTCCTTCTAACCTCTCTCTCCCACTCATGTTGCAACTTCTGGGTTGGCCATTCTGGTATGTCACCTCAACCTTTCCACCTAAACACGCGCCATTAACGTGATTACATTTCATACATTTAGCTTATCCAGATCGATCCACAGAAGCCATTAGTTAAAGGACACAAAAACAGATTTGACCATGTTAGCTATGGAATTAGAGCCAGTGACCTTTCAGTTCATGTACCAACACTCTTGACCACATGGCTCTCTGTCGCCCCACCACATCTAACTCCTCCATTTTCTGGGTTACAATTGCTACCTTATCATCTACCAAATTATCCTCCACCACCACATGTGCTGGTCACCAGCGAAAGCCGACCTTACAACATTTCTGTCCCACCTTATTAAGTCAACAGCTCAGTGATCAAGTGTGGGTGTGTCTTTAATTTCCCTTCTCTCAGCGCAATCAAGGTCTTTCAAATTATAACACAGGATTTCCTTTCTGTATAGAAACCGGTCTAAATCCCTCAACAGTGTTAACATTTTAGCAGCAAAGACTAATACTCTATCATATCCTGGTATATCTGGAACTAGGGAATATGACCCAAACTTGAGAGTATGTCTCAATACACAGTTTCCTGATATAGAATGTATGCCTGAATTTGCAATACAATCTTTCAAAGTTTTATTCAGGTCCATTCTTAATTTGTTGAAGAAATGAGGCCTAAAAGGAGTGGTATCTCATTCCCTTCATCAAGTAACCAGGGGACACGGCTCGAACTGGCCAGGCGAAACGCACAACAAGTAAGCTCATAGCAGTCTACCTGAGGGTAACTGTCTGGCACACAGACAAGTGTGTGCCAGACAAGTGTGTGCCAGACAAGTGTATGCCAGACAAGTGTGTGCCAGATACATCCCCTAGGGCTATGTGGAATATGAAGGCTATCAACACATCTCCTTTCTCTGCTAACAGCCCAATGAGCTTGGCTGGGATCTGTGTCATCGATACACCATCAACTCTTTGGACAGTGCCCAGGATGCCTGAACACTGTAAGGCAACATTTCCCCTTTGCTCTTATATGTACAGAACAGCAGTCAAGGAACAATTCAAACCATTGAGTAGGGGCCATGTATGTGTGAGACACACTGGTCCTCAGATGCAAGGAGGGGTGCTCTGATAACTGGAGATCACCCACATGTTTAGCGGTGACTCGGCCCAGGAGCACGGCTGGTTTTAGGAGACGATCCGTCGAATCTACAGAATCAGTGTCCAGAATCAGAGCCAGAGCCAAGTCCCAAGAACCGCACCAACAAGGAATGTGACCCTGGGGTCGCCCCATAATTTCCCACCCGAGACACTGAAATTGCAGCCAAGCAAACCTTGAGTGTAGAAAATTGCTGGCTCTATACAAGGAGCTTTTGTAGGAGCATCAGATTGTCCACTGTAAAGTTATACAACTCCTTACAGTTTAATACCAAGACTAAACTGCTTGCCATTTGTATGTGCATTGTAACGAATACGACTCAGACCCAGATAGAGTGAAGCCAGAGGCGTAACTTTTATCCACAAGGCAATAGAGCAGAGTACAGTCGGGCAGAGGTCAGCACACAGGTCATCAGAAGGCAGCAGTACAATCCAGAATCCGAGCGGGGTAAGCGAGAGACAGGCGGAGATAGTTAGGCGTCAGGTAATCCAATGGGCTACGCCACAGAATCAGAAGGCAGGCAACCGGGTCGGGATAGGCAGAACAGGTCAATGTGGAAATCAATCGAGAACAGGAGGAAACAGGCTCAGCGTGTTGTGGCATCACAAACAATACCTCATGGGGAGAGAAGGAAACAGGCAGGCTTAAATGCACCGGCGATAATGGGGACAGTTGTCTAGGATTCGGGTGATTGGGACCGGGGGGATGTGCTCGTTGTGCCAGTGACAGAGGACGGGCGGCAGGAGGAGAGGCAAGAGGCAGGCTCACAGCATTTAGTCCTTCAGCCAGCCCTCACCTCCACCTCACCATCCATCGGCCCGGGAAACTAGGTTAGCAGAGTGAGGCCGCAGCCGGAGGTCATTCTGCTCATCATGGAGATCAGGCTCATTACTGTAGCATTTCTTTGAAAGTTTCTTTTACATTCCGCAGAGATAGTCGTGCTCCACATGGGGCTGACAGAAGATCTACGGGATCATTTTGTTGAACAGTGCATCTCAACAGTACATGTGAAATATTTTGTAAGGCAGCACATGTATCATGAAACACTGTGAAGATGATTATTGTGAAGTGGAGAGGGGATGGCACTACCAGGACATTGCAAAGATTTTGGTTGACTTCCTGCCTGTTGGGCCCTGTCCGTGGCCTCCCTGGTATAGAACCACAGTGTCATTGGACCCCCCTGTCTAATGTAGCAGCAAGGTTTTATACTACTATATAATTGTGCCACGGGAGTTGGGTCACTTATCATTCTTCTTTGTAAATCCTTGTAAATATAAAGTGTGCTCTCAAAATTGTAATTGTTTCCTGTTCTGTTTAAACTTATGACAGAGGTGTCAAACTGGTTCCACCGAGGGCCAAGTGTCTGCAGGTTTTCGCTCTAATCTTGTACTTGATCGATTAATCAGGTACCTCATTGATCAGGTTCTACCCTCACCTGGTTGTTCAGGTCTGAGCTGGGAATCAATTTAAAGGAAAAAATGAAAACCTATTTACACTTGGCCCTCTGTGGAACCGGTTTGACACCTGTGACTTAGGACGACTTGAGGTCTTGGCCCAGATCACCGGGGTACCAGGCTAGGCTTAGGGCTTTATAAAAAAATATATTGATTGATTGATCAGGATGTTCCTCCAAAATTGATGACAGGTGAATTCTCATCAGGGAGTCTATAAAGTGGAGCTTCGTGAACCAACCTTAAATTATCTGCCGGGATTTGTGTCTGGAACTGGGCACACCCTGCATATATCAACCATATACCAACATCCAAGCTGGTAGACATTCTGTAAGAAGACACATTCAATCTCCTAAAACCATGTGGGAAAATTTGTTACGGTCTGATAAGACCAACTTTTTGGCCTTAATTCCAAAATCTATTTTTTTTGCACAAAGCCCACCCAACTCATCCCCCGAGTACATGTTACCTTCTGTCACACAGAAGCAGTATAATGCTTTGGGGCTTTTTCTCTTCAGCTGTGAAAGGAGCTCTGGTCAGGATAAAAGGGACATTGAATTGGCCCAAATATCAAGCTACTTTGCTGTGAACCCAGCTGCCTTCTGCCAGATAGCTGAAGATAAGAAGAATTTTACCTTTCAACATAACAACCCCATGCACACAGACTAACCAAGGAATGGTTTGCAAAGAAGACCAATGTCCTTGAACAGACCAGTCAGAACCCTAATGAATATTTGGAAAATAGTGAGACCAAATAACGGCTGGGAAAAGGAGAATTGCAAATCAATTATTTTGGCATTAAGGCCAAATAGTTATACCTTGGTGTCTTTGGCCCATAATAACAGACTTTTCGTCACGTTTATTCAGATGTGGAAGTAATTGATTTAATTTATTTAAATGGCCTGTACAAATAAAAATATTATTTAATGCAAAATGTATTTGACATTAAAGTTGTAAAAGACAGAGTTTTTGCTGAAAAAGCAATAGGTCGGACTAAAATCGTTCCGCTGCTGTAGACGGGCACTGGAAACATTGAGGCCACTGGATCTACTATTATAACAAGTGTATTTTATATCTCATCCAGAGCTTTAATCTTGTCAACGTTTTTTAACATTTGATTTACTGAGTAGTCACTAACAGTGAGAATTCAACAAACAGTAGGCTATAACAGTACGCACATACATACAAACTAAACTGACAACATTCACCCTGTCAATTACTAAGATTAAAGAACAGGCACGCAACTGACCAAAGTGAAAACGAGGGAGAAGTGTGGGGGTGGTCCCTATTTTGAGAGAAGACACTTGTGATGTGTCAAACTTGAAGGTGTCTCTGCTTTCTGTCAAAAATGGCAGACCCGCCTATTCTAAGCGCGAACCTTGGTAAAACCTGTCAAATAGGAAGGGTTCTAGGGCGCAACGCATCTGATATTCGAAAGTAGGTTATTCAACTACCCGGAAGAAATTATGAGGGTTTTAAGACTTATGAGCAACTCTTAACTTTCTCTTTGAACTTGTTGATGTTTAGGGTGTTTTTTGTCTTTTTCGATTATCGTCATTGATTACAACTGGTAGAGATAGATTATTTTTGTAGGACACTTATTTGTATATTTTTAAGTCTCGTTTTGTTATAGACAGTGAACGCTTATGACTCGTGAAATACACTTGTTACGCTTATCTATGTGTTGCGCACCAAATCCGCTTAATTCCAGTCCTCCCGCCTGTGGAGCGAGCGCCTTTCTATCACCCTGGCAACTGGTCCTAGTCGCTGCTTCCGTGAGGTTTTCTTGTAGATTTGTTCATCAGCCATCCATTGAATTCGACTTTTTGCTGCCCACCTTTACGCGGGACAATTTTTCCAAGAGTGGGTAGGCTGTTTCTCTACTCTGTCTGTTATTTGATTTAACAAATCGGCGGAGTTTCATGCATCGGAGAAGTTACATTTTTTCTGCGTCAAAATGCCCGTGAGACGCGGTCATGTAGCTCTCCAAAACACCTATCTGGACACCATTATCCGGAAATTCGATGGACAAAGTAAGTGGACACGCTGCATCGTGTTTGTAAAGGTAGACTAGTAACTGTAACTGAGAAAGCCTAGGAAATGACTCATGTAGTGTTAACACATGACAAAAAGAAACTATAGGAAATGGTCACATGCTTTTTCATTTTACAAAGGCTCCAAGTAGCCTTTCACCCGTGCAAAGTGATATAAAATCAATGAAAGACAAATTAATTTGCCTAATGGGACTTCTTTTGCGGACCTTAAAGTCTCTCCAGTTTCTACTGAACCAGATCTAAGGGCTGCATGTCTGTTTCAGACTGTAGTCAGTTCGTATTTAACACTGCCTGACTGATGCTCACTATAGCCCGGACCTTAATCTAACAGATGTAACTTTTACCTGTAAATACTTGGTGAGCGGACCCTTGCTGACCTTTCTCTCTGATTCATTATATTTGTATTCAAAGTCCATATAAATATTTCTGAATATCATGTGCACTACAAAACTTTGTGTGTGTTTAGTTGCTTAATTATTTTCAACTGCCTTGGTTTCAAATGTTGCATGAATGCTGTTGCATTAGGCCTGGTTTTGTATTGAATGGGTTAACATGTTATCTGTCCCTACAGTAGTCAGACTACCGGACACCGATGGAAAGATAATTCAATCTTTGCTCTACCAAGATTGTATATGTGATCATAAACCACAACTGACTCTGTTAGGGCTTGACTGAGTTATATCCTTATTTAACAAGACCTCACAGCAGAGTGCAGCATGCTGCCTGTGATTGTGCTGTTGTCTTTAATTAAATGGTCGCAAAGTTTACAGTTGCATAGAAACCAGTGCCAGTTTGTTTTTGCAGCATGTTACAGCTCACTGAAACCTCATTGATTGATCGTTCAGCAAATAACATATCCATTGGTTGAAATAAGTATGTCTGTGAATAGCACTGATTAAAGTACAGGCCTGGAACCTGCCTCTCAATCGTGGCTTATCTCTATGCTAACTCCAACTGTGCTTGTCACTGTCAGTATACTCTAGTCACAGTGTGAAGACAGTCTGTTGGCCAGAGGGGTACAGCTGAAAATAACCCTCTCCTCCCACTAGTCCACATTAAAGGAGACAATGCAATGTTACATTTTTCACCTCAATTTTGTCAAAGCTCTCACACTGTATTTTTTAAAGAAATGTGTGTTCTTTGGAGAAAAGAAACCTATAGCCTATTTTGCACCATGTTTTGCCCTAGTCTAATTGGGCGTTCATTGTTGTATGTCCGTGAGCACACTGATTCTGGTTGTACTCTGCAGTCATAAGAGCTAATACGATAATTTGAAAGTAGATTGGCCACTGAGTGCTGTCACAATATTTGAAAACTTTACATAGGTGTCATCGTCTACGTAAAGATTGAATGAAACAATCAAAATGAATATGTCAATAATGGTGGCATTCGTTTCAGTGATTACGATGATCTTAATAGCTGAGCCAGTCACATACTTACTATATTACAAACTGGATAATGCAACCAGCCTATCAAATGCTGCACACAAAGTTAGGTAGCTACTGTACTGTAGTTGCTTGCTAGAGTTATTCTGAGTTTTAATCTGTTTTAAATGAGGCAGATACGAGTTCTGCTGTGCTCAGCTGACCCAACATAGCAATCTTTGAAAAACATACTGATCTGCAAACCAAGTAGTCTGTTTTATGTCAGTAAGCCAGAGCTAACTAGCTAACAATAGGCTCACCACGACCAGTAGCTTGGCATTAATAATTTTCTATGTTATTCGACCTTTAGCGATGCAATATCTACAAACTCACAGGACCGTTGCATTTTTAACAGTAATTTCCCTTTAAAGGGTTTTAGCATTAATGAAGAATTACTCTGTGAGTTGTTTAACAATAATCCCCATCGAAGTTAAGTATTTCATAATGGTTTTCTTATCTGCGTGTGTGCTCACATGGATTTTTGTGTGTTTTTGTGCGCACAGCCTCACGATTGTACCTGCCTGGTAATGCATGTGCCAAACCAGTGCTGCTTAGCAACAATCTGTCTCTGGGTGTCTCTGTTCCAAGACATTGATAATGAATTTGAATAGGACGTGGTTTCCACTAAATGTGCCTATCGCATCGCATATATTCAAGAAGAACAAGGAAGGGACTTTTTTTGCCAAAAAAATTGCTCGCACACCAACAAAAACTGAAACAAATATTTTTGTTAGCAGTAAAATATTCCAATATATTTATAATGCCAAAATAATCATATTTTCTATAAAAAGGGTTAGAGATTGTGAAATTAAGATTGAATTGTCATTGAGTTTTGCCGTTGAGGTCAAGCAGGCGTAAATTCAGAAAAATTCTGAAAGATGTATCCATTAAGGATTAGTTGTATCTAAGACCTGTGAACAAGACAACCAAATGCATTTTTATCAAGTCATTAACTATCAGTGAGATTGCAATAACAGTGCTGTGCCCTGACCTAAACCCTGACAGATGTACTACACATTTAAAATACAGTTATCAGACCAAAGGAGCCAAATTGAACAGTCTCCAATTCTTCGAAAATCTAAAAGCTAAATAGTTGTGAATGTTACTTGTCTTCCAACCCTAATAAAGTGACAGCACAAACCATATTTCTCCACTGTTGGAATACATCCTGAGACCAAAGCTGGATTTAAAATCTAGGTTATAGAGTCTGAAAAATGTCAAGCTATGCATTTAAAGAGAGGCCTTGATTTCCTCAAAGTGAGATCAACTTTTTAATACCGTTTTTATGTCTCTGCATTTTTTTATTTGGAAGTTGCTATCTAAAGTTTGCGTTGTGAGCATTGCTTGCTGTTCATGCAGACATCCATTGTGCTAATTTTGGTAAAAGCTTAAATCATACTCCACACAGATACAATAAAATGGTATGCACAAGTTCATCAGACTGGGGAAATCGACAAAGTCATTGCCACAATACACTGAGATATCCCTTTAAACCGACCTGTGTGTAGCCCATGTGGATTCCTTTTTGTTGACTGCTAGAAAAGTCTTAGTGACGTCTTGAACTGTCAGTTGATGAAAACTAATTAACTGAATTATATTTTCAAAGTTATATTGAAGTTAGAGATTTGAAAAGGATAGCCTGCTGCCCATATGGAAATCTAATATTTGGCCAAAAATGGCCATATCCATTTAAAGACATAACATATATTTTAAAATACATGATCATATATGTTAATTACATATTTAAACCTGGCATTTATTAAAACATCAAATTATTTTATATTTTGACATACTGTACATCAGTCAGTCATAACATTAGGACCATTGATATTCTTGTTATTATGGCACCTGTCAGTGGATGGGATATATGAGGCAGCAAGTGAACATTCAACCCTCAAAGCTGATGTGTTAGAAGCAGGAAATCTGGGCAAGCGTAAGGATCTGAGTGACTTTGACTAGGGACCAAAGTGTGATGGCTAGACAACGGGGTCAGGGCATCAGCCCTAGTGGGGTGTCCCCAGTCTGCAGTGGTCAGTAGCTGGCAAAAGGAATTCACAGATGGAAAAGCGGTGAACCGGCGAGTTACGGGTGGCCAAGGCTCACTGACGCACGTGGGGAGCGAAGGCTGGCCCGTATGTTCTGATCCCACAGACAAGCTGCTGTAGCTCAGTTTACTGAAAGAAAAGGTAATGGTACTGATAGAGAGGTGTCAGAACACACAGTGCATCACAGTTTGTTGCATATGGGGCTGCGTAGCCACAGACCTGTCAGGGTGCCCATGCTGAGCCCTGCCGAAAGCGCCTACAACGGGCACGTGAGCATCAGAACTGGACCACGGGTCAATAGAAGAAGGTGGCCTGGTCTGATGAATCACGTTTCCTTTTACATCAAATGGATGGCCGGGTGCATGTGTGTCGCTGACCTGGAGAACACATGGCCCCAGGATGCACTATGAAACGGAGGCAAGCCCGCAGAGGCCGTGTGATGCTATGGGCGAATTTCTGCTGGGAAACCTGGGTCCTACCATTCATGTGGATGTTACTTTCACACACCACCTACCTAAGCTTTGTTGCAGACCATGTGCAATAGTATTCCCTAATGGCATTGGCCTCTTTCAGCAGGATAATGTGCCCTGCCACAAAGCAAAAATAGTTCAGGAATGGTTTAAAGAAAACAACAATGAGTTCAAGGTGTTGACTTGCCCTCCAAATTCCCCAGATCTCAATCCAACCGAGCATCTGTGAGATGTGCTGGACAAACAAGTCCGATCTGTGGAGGCCCCACCTCACAACTTACAGGACTTGAAGGATCTGCTGCTAATATCTTGGTGCCAGATATCACAGCACACCTTCAGAGGTCTAGTGGAGTACATGCCTCGACGGGTCAGGGCTGTTTAGGGGGCAAAAGGGGGATCGAAAGAATATTAGGCAGGTGGTCGTTATGTTATGGCTGATCGGTGTATATGTTCAGATAAGACATTTAAGTTACATACATACATTGCCATTTATTACATTATTTCTGTATGGGTGAGGCATTGTGCTTTTTTTTATCAGTAATGGGACTTCAATAGAGAATAGTGTCATTTGTTGGGGCAGAAATGGGACATTATTCTTATTTAAGAGATTTTATTGCTTTGCAGAATTTAGCCATGTTCCATGTAGTCTGAGTGTTTACATAACATTCAGATTCAATGTTATAAAAGTTGTGTTAAATGTTTTGGATTGTTTCTGGAACTTTATTCCATTTTTGTGTATTATTTCAATGGCCTGTAAATGAGGTCCAGAAGGAGTTGCTTAAACATAGAAAGCATCTGTGCTGAATCATATGCAAATGTTTTAGACAGTCTACCTCAGTTGTCTCAGACTCTATCACCTGTCCCTAACCCTTCTCATTATTATCAACTGTAATCTCACAGGATTGAAAAGCTGCTGCTGTCATTATGACAGTCCTAACCCTACTGTTACAGGTATATCTCAACATTTCCAAGCCATTTCAAGTTTTTCTATGTCTGGTCAAAAATCAGCTAACCCACCACCTGGAGTCACTGTTCTCTCTGCACTTCAGTCTGGCTTCAGAGCTGTAGTATCCATGGGTTTATCTTAGGATCACTGAAGGTCCTTAACGACATAATTTCTGCTATATACCAAAACCAGCACTGATTTGGCAAAAGTATTGGACTTTCAACCTTTGCATCCTTTTTAATAGACTCCACAACCTAAGGTTCAGAGAACTGTTTAGCCTGCGGTCCTCAAGATTTGATTCTTGGGACAACCGTATTTTCTGTTTAAATAAATGACCTTGCACTTGCAGCCGACAAATCCCTCATCCACCTTTCTGTTGACAGCACTATCCTGTACATATCTGGCACCTTAGTGAATGCTGTGCTGTCCGGTACCAACTTATTCCAAGTCCGTTCTTGGTGAATGCCCCCTCAACCATAGCTAACTCCTTAACATTTGCTATTCCAATAATAACCTGTGCTCCACTCGATATCTCACTCCAGTCACCCTAAAAGCTTTATAATATTTCCTTTGGTCGACAATCAAACCAGTTTGTGGCTGCCAATGACTGGAACAAATTGCACAAGACTCTTAAGCTTGATACCGTCATCTCACCTCACTGCTTTTAATTAAATAAACAAGCTGCTATCTGATTATTGCACCCGCTGACACCCATATACCTGTATGTACTGTTTCTGTACGTATCCTGCTGTATTTAGTGTAATATTAATTGCTTGTTTTCTGTTTGTTATATGGTTCCTATCAGTTCATTTGTAGTTTTTATATATTGTATATATTTATTTATGTATATATGTTGTTTGGTTTAGTGTCTTATCTTGCAATTGAATGCATAAATGCCAGACTTGATTTACTGAAATAAATACCTTTAAAGTGCAATTTCTCTGGCCTAAAGACGGATCCTGTCATAAGTCCACATCCAAGGCGATTTGTTATATAGATTAAATCAATCAGATATTTAGCTGCCATTGAGTAAATATGTTTAGTTTATTAAAATTGACATGCATTTAAATACATTCAAACATTTAAGTAAAGAAAATAATTGCCTTTACATTTAGGTAATTAAGCAGACACTCTAATCCAGAGCAACAATCTAGTAGTGTATGAATATATTTTAATACCTTTTCATCCTTTCCCCAAAGCTAGATTATCTCAGTTCACACATAATGGGCACCCTATAGAATTTCTCACAGTCTAATGAGTTACCTTTAAGGGATTATTATTTAGGTACAGTAACTGACATTTTCTGAAGTTTGAAAGACATTGCATTTCAGTCTATGCAAAGTGCATTTCCTATATTGAGCCTTACCTTTTACAACCATTTCCCACATTCCCAAGATATTTATACATTTCCAGATCTACACTGACCTCTTGCTCTCCCTTTGCTGTTCCTTCCAGATCGGAAGTTCCTGATAGCAAATGCCCAGATGAAGAACTGCGGCATCATCTACTGCAATGAGGGCTTCTGCCAGATGTTTGGCTTCTCACGGGCAGAGATCATGCAGCAGCCTTGCACCTGCCAGTTCCTGGTGGGCCCCGGCACAATGAAGACTGCCCTGACACAGCTTGCACAGGCCCTGCTGGGGTCAGAAGAGCGCAAGGTGGAGATCCTATACTATGACAAAGAAGGTAAGGAGACGGTGGTGGGTTGGATGGAGATTTGGAGAGAAGGGTATGGAAAGAGCAAGTGAGTCAAAGTGACAACATTACTCACCAGCTTCATTATAGGGCAGAGTTTTAAAGGTCACATGCAGAACGTGTATCAAGGCTGTAATGTAACTGAATTGTAACTATCCCCTGAGCAGCAACATCACTCATTCTCTCTAATGAGTGATGTTGCACAGCACCCTGGGTTGATGACAGAAATCAAAACAGGATGCTATGAGAATTCTGTGAATTTGTATATCTTGGCATAGATCTTGGTACAAGCATTTGCATTTTGCATTGCTTAATTATACATAATGTGCATATTGTAAAATCATGGAATGTTTTAATTT
Source organism: Esox niger (assembly GCA_016801105.1). Taxonomy (NCBI): domain Eukaryota; kingdom Metazoa; phylum Chordata; class Actinopteri; order Esociformes; family Esocidae; genus Esox; species Esox niger. The sequence continues at coordinate 1,205 of JACXGJ010004108.1, read as the reverse complement.
GGAAATGAAGGTAAAAGTTTTATTATTATAGTATTATAGTTTATCTTCCCAAAATGTTTAAATTAGTGTGTTAAAAAGTACTTTTTTTAAGCAAATGTTATAGATACACATTACCAGTCAAAAGATTTGTATTTGGATTCCATCCCTGTTTAATCTTGTTTAGGTCATATCTTGTTTTATATTTGTTCCTTTTTTATTTTTATTAATAGTACTCTGTTCTCCCTGCTCCTGTGTCCTGTGTCCTGTAACGTTACAATGAGTAGCTTATTGGCCACCTTATAGTTCTCTAAATTGATGAAAGTTTTTTTATTTTTACCAGTTTAAGCTTTGGCCGCATGATATTATAGGAGAAGTATAGAGCATTATTACTGTTGACAGAATAATCTGAGACTTACCCTGTGCAGTTACTCTGAATAAAGCTACTGCATGATGCACAGCTCTGTAGAGCCAGATTCACCCTCAGCCAACACTCTTACTAATTCCCCAGCTTGGAGTGTGGACATGGTGGAGCTGTCTTTCCCTGGTCACCTTCAGCATGCTTCTTCCTCTCAACTCATTTTATTCCTCCCAACTCAACATTTCCCTCGTATGCTCTGTCTACAGCTCTGGAAAAAATGAACAGACCACAAAAAAGTTGGAAAGGAAGGTTTTGAGTGAGGAACAGAAGAGTTTAAATGAAGAGACCACTTCAAACTGAACGCTTCGGTTCCTCACTCAAAACCTTCCTTTTCAACTTTTTTGGAAAGGAAAGAAAATGTGCAGTGGTCTATTCATTTTTTCCAGAGCTGTATTGTACACACCATAGAAGGCCAAGCAGAGCGATGTACCTAGTGAGGCTAGACACACGATGTGGTAATTTTGTCGCGGTCATTTGGGCATGAGAAGTGCTGTATTAGGGACCTTGTTGTCATGGAAATAGTATCAGCGTGTCAACTCCAATCCACCGAGCGTCTGTTTATTTTGTATCTTAACTCTGTACAGTCATGGACACGTGCGCGAATAAGGACGCATGCTCATTTTAAATGGGTACAATTAATTACAGCTGTTTGTGTACTTTCAGCTAATTCATTCATTATATTAACATGTATTAATGAATGTGTTTGTTTGTTAATGTGTATATTTGTATTAAAATGAATGCAGTATGTTTTGTGTGTGTGTGTGTGTGTGTGTGTGTGTGTGTGTGTGTGTGTGTGTGTGTGTGTGTG
>JACXGJ010004107.1:0-48145 GCA_016801105.1 Esox niger | reverse complement strand
CCCCCCCCCCCCACCCCCACCCCCCCCATGAAATGAATGTATTCATTAGCTGCAGCTGCATGCTGCCAGGGCTTAGAAGTCAGCCAGTGTCTTGGGGCCCAGATGGAAGGGTCGCACACACTGTCCTTCAGTGTCGCCAATCAAACGTTCGCGCATCTCGCGGACACATCACAAACACATTCACAACGCGATCTGCCGAAAAACACCCATTCAAAACCCCCCGCGCCCAAACACAGGAGAAAGCCCAGCACCGTGCATGACCCGCGGTCAACTGGTCGGTCCTTCACGTTGGTCCGTCCTGTGCAGCGCCGGCCAACCTTCCGACGACACCCTGTCTCACACACACACGTGGCGCGCGCGCACGCTCACCGATGCCTCAAGGCGGTTCATTAATGACGCGCCAGGCGGGGGGGGGACAGTTAGCGAGGAGCTCCCCTGCCGGTTGGTGGACTCTTGGTGACCCTGTGGTTATGTATGACCCGGGGCCAGGGGGTGTGGAGGTCACGCTTCCCTCAATGGTCCAGAGTGGCTCTGACCGGGTTGCTGGGTTTAATTGGGCGATGGCTGACCTCTGACTGGACACACAAGCTGAGGTAGTATTTCCACCGGTCTGGTTGCCTAATCAAAGTAAACAATCTCTCTCTTTCTAGGTCTCTCTCCCTCTCTTGGTCTCTCTCCCTCTCGTGTTCTTTTCTATCACAACAAATATGTACATGGGGGCAGTTTGTGTCGTGTGGTGACTGAGTTAATTGAACACGATGTGTCCTCTGCTATCGGAAAGCTCATTGAGGACATTGAGAACGAGGTCTTGGATATCCAGCGCAGTGTTGTCGTCAAACACACTGATGCAGAAGGAGAGGTTTAGAAGGTGCGTGATAACAGTCGAGGTGCTTTCAGTCTGGGGACTTTTCACACTGCAGTGCGGGTTCCTCCGCCTCCCCTGGTGTTGCTGTGTGTTCGTGGCCTCGTTCGGCCTTTCGCGGCCGGCGATCCAAGCCTCTAGCTGGCCACTGGCACGAATGCTCCATCACATCTCACTGTGACATACGCAAAGCGTACGCCTTCACACACACACACACACACACAGTGAATGCACAAATACACACTCCCGGGAACATGCACAAATCTGACCAGGAAGCGCAGATAGCTGTCCTTCAGGACTCCACCTGGGCCCGGGGCTGAGGGTTGTCATTAGGCCTCATTCACCCGGGAAACAGGGATCTATGATGCTTCTCATTGAGTTTGACGGGTTCACATGGGGAGTTGAATGAGAACATTTGTTACAGCTGGGGTTTGGGTTGTGTCACATAGAGTTACCAGCCGTACCACTGCCCTGCCCTGAGCGGGGGGGATTCTTAGAAGAGCACAATATTGAAAATGATAATCCTTCTGATCCTCTGGGTAGAATTATTATATACTGCAGATGGTATCTGGTAGTAATGAATATGGAAATACAATGGGTTTGACTGTTCGGTTTTACATGGATTTATGAGGTTTGCCAGGAGGGTTTTATGTCTAGGAATGACTGTTGCAGTTGGCATTTTACGACGCCTAGTCATTTTTTGCTTCATTTGGGTGTGTTCTGTGTGTGTGTGTGTGTGTGTTTCCTCTGTATAATCCAGTGCTAGGACGTGCTCAAACCAGGAGTTCCAGGACTTGTTTGTTTGTATGTAAGAGCATTTCTTTTCCCCAAACCTATTCCTTTGTATGCATTTCATGCCAACACGTACAAAAATATACACATTTGTCAGTCCATTTGCTTTCTCAATTTATGACCCCCATCTGATTTTTTTACTGGTTCTGTTCGCTCTTATCCAAGTGGGTCTGAAGGAAACAAGACACTACATAAAGCAGGCAACCCCACATGAGGTTTGACCCCTAATTTAGGAAAAACTGTCATTAACGTTTATGTTGAGGTGTGTGTTTGGGCCCAGTTCTCCCCTGGCCTCTATATGTTGAGGTGTGTGTGTTTAGGCCCAGCTCTATAATAAAGCTGTCTGGGTCTGTTCATGAACCTGAACGCAGCAGCTCTGTTCATGAACCTGACACGAGACATCAGCTGAGGCACAATTAACCTCCCCACCCGGCCCCACCAACACTGGATCTCAACACCACTTCTAACAGCTCAGTCAGAAAAAAAGAAACGTTACATTTGCTGGTAAAAAAAGGAAGTACTGCAGTCCAAAATGTTTCGAATCATTTTGTCATTTCACCCCTTTCCACACTGGCTGTTTCACACGCATTCCCTTCAACCCTGGAGCCATTTTGGAGAACGACACGTCGCCTCAGTTTCCTCTTAAACAAGGGCTGATAATGGAAACCGGGCAGCGTGTGGCACTCACGATAATGACAGAACACAGCCACATTCACACCACAGCTAAGTCAAGATGCGGACCCTTCTCTCCGTTTCCTTCTTCACAATTCAAACGGTTGCAGCAGTAACTCTGGCCGACGGGTTTGTTGCCCTCATGTGTGAGCTCTGCTTGCTCCCGGCTCTGGGAGGAGCCGGCCCGTTGGCGCGTATGCATGCGTGCGTTCGTGTGAGTGTGCGGCCTGGAATGTAGGAGCCAGGGAACGATGACGAGGGAGGAAGCGGCTGGGATGGGGGGGCGCCTGGTAGAGGTCTGATGACAACGTGCGGGAGAGAGACAAGTTAATGCAGACAACAGGAAAGGCCTGAGTAGGACCGGATCAGAACCCTCTTAGTGTTGACAGGCAGCCAGGAAGAAAAGATCAATATTGAAACATAGTAATGAATGAGCTGTGGCCCTTCCTAATCTCTCACTCCAGAGCTGAGCTCAAACATCGTTCGAACCGATCCAGATTACACCAACGCTGTGTGTTTATTGGTCTTTCATGGTCTATTACTGCGGCTGGTGTGTGACTGACTGAATAAGAGGTCATTGAGTGGTCATATTCTTCAGCCCGTCTCTCACACGGAGGACAGACTGGGGGGAATCCCCCGTTCAGAGATCCGGCTGTCTCATCGGTCCGGACGTCCCTCACTTTAACCTCAGAACCAGGATGCAGATGGACACAATATGACTCGCGCTCAGCGGCAGCCACATCCAGGCTGACCTCTGGTCCACGTGACGGCACGGAGAAACACGCACACGCACCCACACGCAAACAAATTGTGTACAGGCCGGCCACACACGCATACGCACATACGCGCACACCACTGCTAATAATATGACGTATCGCACTTAGCAGACAGAACCGAGCGGAGGTGAAGGGAGATGAATGCGTGGGTACTTCAGAACGTTGAGTAACTGGGTGGTGTTTTGTGTTTGTCATGGAGAAGAGAGGAATCCACAAGCATAGCAAGAACGGTTGACGCCACAGAAGAAACCAGGTCTTCTGTGGGACCTCCGTGGTCGTCATGAATACCAACAACTGAAACACACACTACGCCAGACCTTCCTTACTAAGATTCACCAACCAAGTTTGGCCGTCATTGCCAAACTGTCCACGGCTCAGCCACCTCACATGTAGCGGCTTGATTGGAGCCAGATAGCCAGCACGTCCAAGAAGAATGGACCAGGTCCTTCCGTAGTGTGTGGATAATAGTGATGTATTGATCCCCCAGGAATCGTGGCCGCTCTGAGCCCGCTAGCCCAGCCAATAGGGCCCAAGCTTTGTTGAGTGGCCTGAGGGTTGCTCGCTGCACGGCCATAATTCACCCTGGCTCTCAAGCTATCCCGCTAATAGGGCCACGTCCTCCGAGTGCAATCGTTCTTCCTTATTTCTCCTGTGTCCACCGCAAGCCTCTCTCCACAGGGGCCAGGCCATTTGACTTCCCCTCTCCAGCACTGGCCAATAACCCTGAAAAAACACCCCCGCGCGGACACAATAACACACACACACACACACACACACACACACACACACACACACACACACACGGAAAAACACAGACATGAACACGCATAAACATAATTAAATGTACACACACACACACACTCTGTTTATTTCCAGAGAGAGACCTGGCTTACAGCAGGAGGTGTCAGTCCTGGGATATTTTTAGCTGTTGCCAAATGAGGCTGTGAATTCCTGCTTTCCTGCCTCAGCCAGGTGCTCTCCTCTTCTCTCCTTTCTCCTCTTCTCTTCTCCTATCTTTGCTCTGCTCCCGCTAATCTGAAACTACGCTTCGGTTCTGTGGTCATCTGTGTCTCTTCTCTCCTTTCCATGTTATTCTGATATACTTGTCAAACTCTGCGGAGTTTTCCTTGTATGTTAATTCTACAGAGCCTTTAATAACCATCTGCCATAAGTGCTCTGGGCTGCCATATTTACAAGTGGCCTCTTCTCGGGATCTTTTAACTTACACAGTCATATTGAAATGTGAAATATGTATCGTAAAACCCAATGACATTCAATAAGTCAAGTGTTCATAATTTCTCAGTCAGTGCACTCAGAACCTGAATGACTCCCCTGCAATAAAGTGAACGTGGGTTTAAACGAGGCTCTGCTCTCTGGTCCTAGCAGAAACACTCACACAAACACAGGAAAGTGACTGGTTCCTTTTCTGGGTCTCAAATTACTCCCTAGTCCCTAAAGATGCATCACCGCTGACTGCCAGCATGGCCCTAAGTAGGGTATAGGTAGTCATTTGGGCCGTCCCCTGGCCTTGGTAACACTCTGCCTCCGCAGCCGGTTCTGCTGTCGATGGGAATTGATGTGGATGTTGCTGCATGAGACACTCCCTCCCCATGAGACACTCCCTCCCCATGAGACACTCCCTCCCCATGAGACACTCCCTCCCCATGAGACACTCCCTCCCCGTGGAAATGGACTGTGGACAGCAAGCGCATCAGTTTTACACCCTTGACAAATGCCGCATACTGGAAGACAAACCCACGTTGTGAAGAATGACCGGCGCAACCCGGCTGGCCCGTGTGACGACAGAGGTGGCATCCATTTCCCAACCTGGCTGACGCGTCACTCTGGCCGCCTGGCGACTGCTAACCCGGCGTCCGCGGACGGGGGCCAAGAGAAACGGGATTAAATCATGCCTCAAATTAAAAGGGCATATCTGCCTCGGTCTCTGCTACCAGCTGTTTGCATTTTTCTTCTGGTCTGCATATGCCGGCCACCTTGGCCGCACGGCTCCAGGACGCCCTATTCATTAGTTTTATAACCCGTGTTTATTAGCCCGCCCGGGTGGTGGGGGTGGGGGTGTTGGAGGTGGGGGGGCGGGGGTGAGGAAAGGGTAAGCCGGGCTGACGTTCGAGCGCTAATTACTTGGCTGTGAGAGAATGCGTCGGGGACGTGTGCTTTGTGCGCGCGCGCTCGTGTGTGTGTGTGTGTGTGTGTGTGTGTGTGTGTGTGTGGGGGGGGGGGGGTGGCTGATGTAACATACTGGGGGGAGGCTGACACAGGTGCGGAGACAGGGGAAAGGCAGAGCAATCACACAGCAGGAGCGTCTGAGTGGGCCTGCTCCATCATATACAGTTGATTAAAATTTCATCAGAATTGGCCAGTGTGGAAGGGGAGCTGGAGAGGATTGTGGTCCGGGGAGATCGAGGGGGGGGCGTTTTAGGGACATAATCCAGGCGATGTCGTCTAGCTGTGTGTTCCCCGGGACATTCAGAAGACCTGGGTTTAGTTTCGTGAGCTAAATGTTTTCCCACTCCCATCGTTTTCTATGTATGTTCGTAACCGGCCGACGACTCTGAAGCCTCTTTTGTAGGTGAAAAATGAAAGGTTCCTGACGAGGTCTGGGGAGGATTGTATGTCTTGTTCAGAGACCTGTCTTTTGTTTTTCTGTGCACGCTCCACCCTCCTCAACACAGAAGCAAAGGTATTTGTTGGGATTGAAGTTTTGACAGAACAAGCATTTCAATTGCCAGGACTTTGGTCTCCTCTGAAGCAAATTCTCCATCACAAATTGCATCCTATTTCCTGTAAAGTCCTTTGCTTCCGACCAGGGCCCATAGAAAGGGAGAAATGTAGCGTGCTTCTTGGGGAATTTGGTTCATTTGCAATGCACTCAGATAGTATTGTTGCAGTTCAAAAAGAATGTCTTTGCTACTCAGAATTGCACGGCGCTGATGTGTGTTGACTTTTCACACAAGTGTCTTTCCATTGGCCATTAACTTCTTTATTGAGCTCTTTTTTTCGCCTCTTTTGTTGAGTCTTTTGTCAGAAATCAACCTCCAAGAGATTCCAGTTCGCTGGTTTCACCACTGGCTTTTCAATTAAAGCAGCCACGCCATGCTCTGAGCTCCCACACTAAAGCACTGTATTTATCAGCAGAACGGTAACTGTATCTTCTAAATGTCAGGATCCCTGGAGCGTAGACAATGGGGGATGGGGAGATGGCGTGTGTGATGTGTGTGTGGCGTGTGTGTGTGTGTGTGGCGTGTGTGTGTGGCGTGTGTGTGTGATGTGTGTGTGGTGTGTGTGTGTGTGTGTGGCGTGTGTGTGTGATGTGTGTGTGATGTGTGTGTGGCGTGTGTGTGTGTGTGTGGCGTGTGTGTGTGTGGCGTGTGTGATGTGTGTGTGTGGTGTGTGTGTGTGTGTGTGTGGCATGTGTGTGTTCAGCTGTCGTCTCCCCTTTGGCCTCCTTGACTGACATAGCTGCCCTGCTTCAGCACGACCGCCGGATGGCCCCTCTACTGCCACTCTCCCCATCATCAGGCACACACTATCTCTCACTCACACACACACACACACACACACACACATACACACCATGCTCGGCCTCAACCCCCTGTCGGCCCTCCACTGTCACTCTCAACACCATCAAACGGCAAGCTAGAGAAACACCACTGGTCGTCTGGCAAGGCCATGACAAGCCACACGCACGCACACACACACACACATACGCCCACCCGCACGCACACACAAACACGCACACGCACTCCGTAGTAAGCCGATCCTCTGCTAAAGAAAGAGAGGGGAGGGAATCCTATCAGAGACGGTGTTGGCTCCAGATCACTGTGATGTTAGCCTGCTGTGATGATGCTTTAAATGTCACTGGGAGAGATAGCATCTACCTCTCTGCCTCTTCCCTTTGTCTGTCCTCCTCCACCTACCCTTTTCTCTCTCATCGCTCTCCCACTGTCTCTCTCATCCTCCTCTCCATCTCTCTGTCTGTGATGAAGGTTAGGTTTGGTGTGCGAGGAGGAGAGGAGAGGGGGGACGCAATGCGATAAAGATTGGAAATGTCTCCTGCTGTTGATGGGGGGCGCTTGTCACTGCTGTTGTCCTTCCATCCCAAACACTCTGACAGGAAGGCAGGCAGGCAGACAGGTGGTTGGCAGGCAGGCAGACAGGTGGTCGGCGGGTGGGCGGGCAGGCAGACAGGCAGTCGGCGGGCGGGCAGGCAGACAGGCGGTCGGCAGGCAGGCAATCGGCAGGCAGGCAGACAGGCGGTCGACAGGCGGTCAGCAGGCAGACAGGCAGACAGGCAGGCAGACAGGCGGTCGGCAGGCACGCAGACAGGTGGTTGGCAGGCAGGCAGATAGGTGGTCGGCAGGCAGGCAGACATACAGACAGGCGGCAGGCAGACAGACAGACAGGCAGTCTGCAGGCAGACAGGCAGGCTGGATGGGCTTCCTTATCGTCAGTAATTGCGGTGTCGTTATAGAGCTAATGGTGCAGCAGATTCCGCAGGCTCCAGTAGAAACACTAAAAGCACTCCTCCAACGCTTTTCCTAACGCTCCTGACAAAATAAACGTCAGAAGAGCAGGTCCTGGGGGCTGAGCAAACACGGAAATCATCTCAGAGATGAATCAAGGACACAATCCCAATTTTACAGAGGAATGGTTATGATGTATAGAGTGTGTGTGTGTGTGTGTGTTTGTGTGTGTGAGTGTGTGTGAGAGAGAGAAGGTTCACGGGGGGGGGGCTAATAGCCCTGGCGGAGTTACTGCACCCCGAGTTATTGTGGTGAACACCAGAGGGTGGGAGAGATGGCCCGTTACAGACAGACTCCATTCCGCCTCATTGAGAACGGCCAGTCGCTGTGAAGGCTGTATGATACAGTATAGGTTATGGTAGGGGTACTGTAGTCTCTGAAATGGCACCTCCCTCTAAGTTAGTAGAGACCCCGAAGGCACAGTGATGAGGTTTTCTGCAGAGAAATCAAAGGTCTCGGCACGTAGGCTACCAGACACACATGCACGCGCTCCCCCAAACATACAGTACACAGACGAAAACATACACACACACACACACACACACACAAGCTTCCCATCAGCAAATTAGCTGAATAAAGAGTATCTCTTCACCGGGCTGTTTGAGTGGCTAATTACTCATCTACGCATGCTGTGTATGGAGAGAGAAAGAGAGACAGAGGAGGAGAGATTGGAGAGGGGCTGATGGAAAGACAGAGGGGTGAAAGAGAGACAGAGGAGGAGAGATTGGAGAGGGGCTGATGGAAAGACAGAGGGGTGAAAGAGAGAAAATAAAAAGAGGGGGGAGGAACGATAGGAGAGAGCGGAAGGGAGATCAGTTTAGCATCAGAGGTATAGCTTCAAACAGCATCTGATGAAAGCCAAAGAGCTTTAATTAAAACCTATTTGTATGAGAGATAATTTTTTAATTTGAACCCGAAATGGAGGAGAGAGAGCAAGTATAAATCTACACTTTCCTAGATGTTGGAAACAGATAATAAGGCATTGGTTTAGATAATGTTCTGACTTAAATAAGCCTGAGCAGGGCACCAAGACATTGATAGTAATGGAGTCAGATATCGGCGCAGTGTCTTCATTAGTGAACCCTACTACAATATGGCACCACTACGATGTAGTGCACTAGCAAGGGAATAGTGTGGCATTTCGTGTCAGACGCTTGATCACTTCTCCTTTGTGGGTAGTTGGAGTCAATGCAGCTGAATGGCGAATTAACAGTCGGCCGTATATGGCCATGGTCCTCTCTGGCGTCTTTGTCTGAGCCTCTTAGCGCTAGCCCAGTAGAAACCCCCTGACACCACATCTATAATGGATGGAGCTGTTCAGCGTGCGCACACACACACACACACACACACACACACACATGCGCACACACACACACACACACACACATACGCACACACACACACACACACACACACATTCTGTCTGCATGCATGTGCGTATTAACCCAAAACACACGTAGTTAGGCGAACCCCAACTCACACATCCAGCTCTCTCTCTCTGGCGGCCAGAGAGGTTGACAGAAGAAGAGGGGAGACGAGATGTTCGGTGTTTATCTTTACCGTAGCACTGGGTCCGATGGCCCGGTACCGTTGACTCCTGACTCCTCCCCCTTAGGCTTCTGACAAACAAACAAAAAATGGGTCTGCAAGGGTGATGTTTATCAGTAAAAACTTTCCCCACACCACGTAGCTCATTTAGGGTTTAATAATCATCTGTGTTACTACAAAAATCTATGACTACATATGCAGTCCCCTCAAAAAGTATTGCAACAGTAAGGCAAATTCCTTTTTTTTAATTGTTCACTGAAGACATTTGGGTTTAAGATCAAAAGATGAGTATGAGACCAGATTTCAGAATTCCAGCTTTCATTTCCTGGTATTCACATATAGATGTGTTAAACAACTCAGGACATACCACCCTTTGTTTGAACCCACCCATTTTTCAAGTGAGCAAAACTATTGGAACATGTGACTGACAGATGTTTCTTGTTGCTCAGGTGTTGCCTTTTAGGTTGTTTGTTCAAACATTAAATTGCTCTGCATGACTAGTCAAAGTTTCCATCCTTGGTTTTAACCTATAAAGACTGCATTTCTTGTTAAGGACGATAAACCAACATGAAGACCAGAGAGCAGTCTATGGGAGAAAAGCAAGAAATATAGAGGCCACACCACAAGATGCAAACCACTCATCAGCAGTAAGAATCGGAAGGGCAGATTGAAATTTGCAAAGAAATACAGAGATGAGCCGCAAAAGTTCTGGAACACAATCGTATGGACTGATGAGACCAAGATGAATCTACCAATGTGATGGAAATGCCTAAGTGTGGCAAAAGAAATCAACTGCTTATGATCCGAAGCATTCAAGCTCATATGTGAAGCATGGTGGATGTAATGTCATGGCTTGGGCGTGCATGGCTGCTTCTGGAACAGGCATATTCATAGTTATTGATGATGTAAATGATGATGGTATCACCAGAATGAATTCAGAAGTGTACAGAAACATTTTGCCTGCCAATTTACGTAGAAATGCATTGAAACTAATCTGGAGGAAGTTTATCATGCAGCAGGACAATGACCCAAGCACACTGCCAACATATCAAAATACTTTATCAGGGGAAAAAAGTGGAAGGTTTTAGACTGGCCAAGTCAATCACCTGACCTTAACCCAATAGAGCATGCATTTCACCTCCTTAAGAGGAGACTGAAGGGAGAAACACCCCAAAACAAACAAGAACTGAAAGAAGCTGCGGTAAAAGCCTGGAATAGCATTACAAATGAAGAATGCAACAGTTTGGTGATGTCGATGAGTTGCAGGCTTGAGGCAGTTATTGCAAGCAAGGGTTATGCCACCAAATATTAAATGGTATTTACTTTAAGATTATTTGTTCCTTTACTTTGCTCACCAAAAAGGCTGTGTTCTAATACAAACGGTGATATGTCCTAAGTTGTTTAACGCATCTAGATGTGAATACCAGGAAATGAAAGCACTCTTGTCTCATACTCATCTTTTGATCTTGAACCAAAATGTCTTCAGTGACCAACAGAAACAAAGGAATTTTTCTTGCCATTGCAATACTTTTTATGGGGACTGTATAAAATTGTACCGTCGTTTGTTTTGTGTTGTTCGTGACATTTTCCCGTTTTTTCTCACAAAGCTCAAGTCCTTGTCGTTTCATCTTAATTGTAGGACCGCTGAGGCCCTCTAAGACATAGCCCGCTTGTTGACACGACCCGTGCTTTTGGCTCCGTATGACCCGGTTGCTAGTCAGGGTGGCGTTAACAGTTCTTCAGAGAAAACGTGGCGGTAATGACACTGAGCCCGGTTGGGCACGGCCGTGCTATGGCCGTTGAGCGGCAGGCAGCCCAATGAGACTGGTTCTGTGTGACATGACCTTTATCCCCATGTTGTGAGACGGAGGAGGGGGACTGGAGGTGACGCAACCCCCTCTCCTAACATCAGGAGCCAGCAGGTTCCCACGCGGCCCCGGTCTATCCCCCTGCAGGGACGTGTGCGCGTGTGTGGGGGTGTTATCTGATATGATCTTTTAGGAAAGCAAAAGGTCATACATAAATGCGATAGGTACTATATTCTGCTACTGGACATGTGGGCGATGTCACATTTAACATTTAAGTCATTTTGCTGACACTCTTATCCAGAGCGACTTGCAGTGGTGAGGGCATACATTTTCCTGCTTCATTTGCATTTCCATACTGGCCCCCTGAACTGTGATGTCATATGCCCCTCTGCAGCCTGTGAGCTCTGATGTCATCTCCCCTGTTCGGCGTCTGAGGTGTGATGTCACCTCCCCCGTCTAGCCTGTTAGCTGTGACCCAGTGAAGCAGCACAGTGTTTGAGTAGTGGGTCTCACTCAGGCATGACCACCGAAGCCTATCTCCAGTGTTGCTTTTACAATGCATTAGCAATGACTGATCTCATTTATATGGGAAGGAATCCAATGGCCCTGTTTCGTCGTGCTTGACTGCAGATTGTATTACACATTACAATTACCTGAAAGGATACAAGTGTTAACAAATGATGGCAACAAGCTAGACAAAGGAATCGCCCAAAGCCTTGCCTTAGCACAACTGTCAACTACCGATTAACAAAGGGCTATGTTAGCGCATCGCTCCACCCCAAAATGTTGTTTGAAACACTCTCCCCCAAGAAAGCTCTTTGATTTATGCTCTTATGCAAATGGACCTGTATAACAAAAACTAAGACATTCTTTTAAAACAGATGTAAATACAAGCCAAGCAAAGCTTATCATTCTACAACAGCCATCCAGCGAAAATGTGAGCACAGTGGGGTGGCCAAGCCATAAGCACAGCGAACACAGCAGCCTACGACCGCCGTGTGCTTCCTAAAGGCTTCGGATACATGAAGTCACAGCGTTTCTGTGAAGTTAAGATAATAAAGATATGGCAGTTATGAGGCTATAATTTGCACTGATGACATGGATTAAAGTGCCGGCAGATTTGACTCCATTTCGCTGTTCCGCTCTCTCTGCCAAAGTGCTTGAGCTGTGGCATGCCAAGCAGAACACTCTAATATCTAAACTGGCCAGTGTGGCTCAACAACAATGCCGGACAAACATTCTGAGTAATGTGCTGAGTGGACAGTTAGTGAGCTGTCCTTTCTATTTCGCTCGCCACTCTCTCAATTCAAGACTTTATTGACATGGAAAGTTAATGTATGAGGTAGAAGTATGTATAGAAAAACAGCAGTCAGACCAACGGCCAACAGGCAGATGTAGTGATAATGACATAAAACTATTACTACTACTTACTGCTGCAACAGCAACAATAGTAATGCATTTATCGATAATGTATTCTTTATTTTATCTACCCCTCTCCCTTCGTTTCTCTTTATCTCTCTCATGTTGCCTCCTGTCCCCTTATAGGAAGGCAGTGTATATTTTGAGAAAACTGCATCAGGAAACAAGCACAAATCTGTTTGTTGTGTTTGAAAGATTTTCTGGCTCTGTATTTCTAGCAGGGACCAACCAAAATTGAATAACCTTTCCGCTGATTGTTTGGTAAACACCCTGTCCTCTCTCTGCATCTATTCCACACCTCTCTCTTGCTCTCTATATCTTGCTTTCTTCCCACTCCTTGCTTCAATCCTTGCCCTCTCTCACTCCCTTTTGTAATAAAATTCCACGGCTGGTTTATTCTCTCACCTGTAAAGCGGAGTGAAACAGTGAGGCTGGCACAGTTCACAACTCTGGAGAGCTGTCCCAGGCACTAGCTATCAATCACAGCCTAATCCCCTGTCTCTGGCCTGGGTTAGGGGCTGGTGACATGGTCAGCATTGTGTCTCTCTGGGGGGAAGTCGGGGGGGGCTGGACCCCTGGACCGTACTGGGCAGAGGGGTCGATCCTGGCACGGCGACGGGAAACGTTTGTTTGACTAGCACCGATGTGGGACTCGTCAGGTCTGTCACGGTTCGACATAAAGTGTGCGGCCGTGTCACATCGCTGCGGTCCCGTTGTGACGGGTGACGTGATGCTGTGTCTTGTCTCTAAACCAGTGTCCCCGCTCTTTCATCCGCAGACGTGTCTGGAGTTGGAGAGGTACCTGCAGACGGAGCCAAAGCGTCTATCGGAGCTGTTCGACGAGGAGCTGGACTGTCTCCTGGCGCCAGCCTTCATGCAGGGCACTGACAGCGACGAGGACCTGATGGACCCCCTCCTCCCCAGCCTCCCAGACCAGCCCAGCCCGCCTCCCCTCCTCTCCCTGCCCCGAGTCCTCCAGGTTCCCCAGGCCAGCAACAAGCCTTCTGGAAAAGATTCCGGAGCGAAAACGGCCAAGGAAGGGGTCAACGGGGTCAACGCCGCCCAGCTGAGCGCCGTCACGTCCCTCACGCCGCCCTCCTCGCCGGAGCTGGGCCGCCACCTGGTGAAGCCCACGCAGACTCTCACCGCCACAGCCGACGGCACGCTCACGCTCAAGCTGGTGGCCAAGAAGGTCGGGCTGAACGCAGCCAAGCTGGTGGCGACACATGCCACGGTACCGTCGCCGCCCGGCAGGGGGGCGCACAGCGACAGCGAACAGGGTTCTGGATCGCTGGGGGGTGACATTCCGGAGAACAAGAAGAGGGTCCACCGTTGTCAGTTCAATGGCTGCAGAAAGGTTTACACCAAGAGTTCCCATCTGAAGGCACATCAGAGGACACACACAGGTGAGAACTGTGAACCAAACACACAAACCCAGACCTCAGACACATTACAGGGTAAGGTTTCAACCCTGCTCCCCATTTCATTCCATTGCGGTACCAGTCATTGGCCTGATATGTGTAAAGGTTACACCCAGTGTTATGGTTGTGGAGGCCTGGAGGCAATCTTGATCTGTCCCTCCATTTTCAAGTGAGAGATTCTTCCTGTGGGCAAAAATACATTTCAGCACTGCAGTGCAGCCTCTCTCTTTCTCTCTATCTCTCTCCCTCTTTCACATCAGTGATTCTGTCTCTAACTGAAACCGGTCCAGTCTCTTCATCTTCAGGCTGCAAGCGGAGGAAGTGATATGCTAATTGCCGGATGATTGATAGGCTGACAGGTCTAAATGGCGTCTCAGTGCTAATTCAGTCATGTCTGCTGCAGCCCGGAGGATCTAACTACCGCTGCCCTCTCGCTGAACCTCGGAAACAACTAGAGAGGAAGGGGGAAAAGTCCTGGGATAACGCGGCCTCGGGTTTGCGTTTGCGCTAGCCATAGCGTTAGCATCAATGTTAACCCTGCTAATTCTTCTCCTGAGGGCCACCGTTGACTCGGCAGGTTTGTTCCGTCACCCGCTACAGGCTTGGCGATGCTAATCACCGGCGAGCTGATGCAAGGCATTCACACCCCCCTCCTCCTCCTCTCCCTGCCACCAAAACGAGGGGAGGGAAGGGAAAAGAGAGCGAGGGATAGACGAGTGAACAACACTCCAAAGACGTGCTGCAGCAAGCTGCTCTGTAGCCCCGGCCACGATATGTTCATTAATAGACAAGAGCAGGACAGTAGAGGGGTGTAATTAGTCTAATCCTCTTTTTTGGTTATTATGTCTATACATCGGCCACACGGGAAAGGGGGAGGGAGATTGAGATTAGGGTACAGTTTATGGGAGGCTTGCTTGGTGATGATTTGCTGTTGGATGAATTAGTCTATAACAGATTGTGTACTAACAAACCATAAGCAAACACGCAGTCTATTAGTGATGGTTAATAGCCATGGATTTAGAGGAACCACAACCATTGTTCTTGTGATGCTAACTCTATAATTCTAATTCTACAAGTATTCTAGTGTTTCAGAATGTTGGCAGTCAGAACAGACTCCCATCTACCTTTCTCCTACTAATAGTTCTGGTATTTGGATTGGATGGTTTGTTTTAGGAAGATGAAAACTGCTGAATGGGTAAAAACTTAGGAAATGTGAATTATGCCGTAATTCTCTCAAGTCAGTAAGTCAGTCAGTCTGTCAGCCTGTCTGTAACTTCAGCTTCGAATTCATAATAGACCATAGCGTCTATCTCCAGTTGACTGAGGAAATGTAATTAACTGCAGCACACGGGCTCCTGTGGTGCTGGTGGACGGGGAGGGGAAGGGAGAGGGGGAGGTGATGAGGGAGGGGGGCGCGTTGCTAAGGTACCATATTAGAAACAGGCAGGATGAGAGTCGGTAATTGGCTGATTATTTGTGGCTTCTGGTACCAGTCTCAGGTTGTTTCAGTGCAATGCTGCCCATTCCAACTACCCCTGGACCTAACCCCCTAAAACCAGCTCCCCCCGCCTCCCAGAAATCCACCCCCCACCACCCCAACCTGATCTCTTTTTTTAGGTTTGGGTTGCCAGGCAACTGTATTAAACTCATTCAGAGCAGAGCCATAATTGGCTGGTGGCGATGAGTGTCCGTGGCTGGCGGATTCAGCCGACTGCACGCCTCCCTTTCTCTCTCTCACACACACACACACACACACACACACACACACACACACACAAATTCTCCGTCTTTTGGCCGGTTGCTAGGCGACTCCATCATGCATCCTCGCCTAGCCGAGTTATAATTGGCTGGCGTAGTGTTTGCCGCGGTGCGCTGTTCCGATGGTTCCAAGCCGGCCCTGCTTCATTCTGTCAAGTCTGGTGGGGGAGGGAGGGGTTCGTGTAAAGGGGAGGAGCTGATGGTAGGGACGAGGAGGAGAGGAGTGGAAGCTCAGGCCAATTACTGGGGATGGGGTGTGAAACGTTACCCTGTCTCGCACCTGCGGCCCCAAGGCTCCAGAATGACGGGGAGTTCCTTCATCCCTGCCTCGCATCATCCCTGCCTGGGTTCATCCCTGCTTGGCAGCCTGTCAGCCTCCCTCTCTGCATTCATCCCTGCATGCTTTCATCCCTTCCTGTGTAACGAAGTGAAGAACGTGCCATGAGCTCACTCCACAGCTAGCTTGAAATGTCACCGATGGGGCTGTACAGCTGGTGGCTTTTGTAGCTCAAACGGATGGCGTGTTGTCAAGGAGGGCAGTCGTGTGTGTTGCGAAGCAGAGGACCACGAGTTTACACCCAGCCAGGCCTACTGTCATGGGAGGACAATAAACTGTTGGCAACAGCAAGTTTGATGTCCATTTCACCTGTCAGCCTTCATCCCTGTCTGTCAGCCTTCGTCCCTGCCTGCCTAACAGACTCATATTAACAGGCAACAGTGTCTGGGGTGAGGGGTTAGGGGTCGTTAGCAGGTGAACCTGTAGCAAAATATTTCTTTACCTTCCTAATGATTTGCTTAAAAAAAAAAAAAAAAGTATTGTTCTGTTAGAAACATACTTAAAATTGAATTGGTATTTTGCTAATCATCTGTTACAAAGAATTCCCTTTAATTCCCTTGGTACAATTTTTTAAATATAAAATATAATACATTTTGTAGCATAATTGCAGTCATTTTGCAGTACAAATGACTTCTTACAATTATTCTAATAACATCCCGGCCCTCCAACCATCCAGTCTGACTAAAATGGTCACATGGCTGAATCCATTCACGGTCTGGGGACTTCACTGACTACAGGTTTTACACAGCGAAGGGGAATGGTCCAATAAAAAGCCTTGGGTCTTTTGGCAAAAATTTTACGAGTGTATCAAGGGGCCAAGGCAGGCAGATGTTCAGAATGTGTTGCGTTCATGTGTACACCCTCGAGGTAGATAAATGTTATGTGGAGTGTGTTAAGTGGAGTCTGCCTATAAAGTGGTGTGTTGCTGATTCAGTGCTGAGGTGTTGTCGTCTCCTGCCTAAATCCCGACTTGAAGCCTTTTCCCCGTACTAGTGCTCCGCAATGAGTACAAGGGCATCATACGTGGAATAAGGTGCCATTTTGGATGCACATTCTCTCTTTCTGTAACAGCAGCCAGTTGGTCATTATCGAGTACCCAGAAATCCCTCTGCTGATTTAATGATATGATATTTAATGATATTCAAAACACGGAAAGGAAAAACGCAGCAGGTGATGATGAGGGTTTTCTGTCAAACCAATTTCACCACAGACAATGGATCAAATCACGGATCAAGTGAGAGATCAAAGAGAAACGGAACGAGAAAAGACTATTGCACATAAAAAGGCGTCGAGGGGTGTCATTCACAGTCCATTTCCTTTTCTCCTTACACCGTGGGGGGGGGGCATTGCATCATGTCACGTCACCCCGTTGTCTCATCCGCTCCTCGCCCGCATCATCCTTTCCCTTCTGTTGCATCACGGTCCCTCAGCAGATTCCGTCGCGCCGCCGTCTGTCGGTTACCGAACCACACATCCTGTACTACCCGCCAGTGGGCTTTGCCCACGTTGACTTCTGCCAATGGAATCCCTCGCGTTCTATTGCTAATCAACATCATTTCGTGTCAGGCGTAGAGGAATGGGCTGTCAATGACTTCATTCAGCAGTTGCAGGACGAGGCAGCCCATTGCTCCAGCAAGCACATCTTTTGCAATAAGGCCACTTTCCCTATTTTCATCTTACCGGGGGAAATGAGAAAACATGGTATTCCATTCACTTATGGGACTGAAAGCAAAAGCCCTTGGAGGCGATTTGGAGCGGCACTGGAGCTGTGTGCTGTAGCACCATGCCGTCCTCCATTTTCCTGTACCTCTCCGACAGCATGCGGTTGCCCTCCGCTCTTTCCACCGCCCAACTGTCGCCTGCGATTTGGACGTAGCGCTGCTCTCCCGATTGAGTCGCTTAAATTTCACTTTAATGGCACTTTAGTCTGGTTAGGAAGATTGGTGGACAGGGTGATCATTGGAGACGTAGGCAGCTGGCTGACTGGAAGTACGTATTACTTCCCATTAAGAGTCATTAAGACCCCAATTACCGTACCACCCCTGGGTCTAAATCACACACGCCGTTCAGCCTTCCCTCGCGCCCCACCCACCAGGTCCAGGACCATCCAAACACAGCCTCCCCCCCACCCTGCCTGCATACTCTTAACCCCCGATACAACCCCCTTTACCATCCCAGAAAGTGAAATTACCCCCCCCTCCCACCGTCGGAGTGGCGTTTTATCCGGAAGATAAAACTACAGCATGTGAACAATGGATAACTCCCTCTTCCATCTGTTTAACTGGGGAGAAACTTCATTTGAATTTCAAATCTCTCCTCGGGGGTTCGGGGTGGAGGAGGCGGGAGGAGGAAAAAGGGGGTGAAAACGGTTTAATTTGTCGGGTTGATTTTAGTTTAAGGATTATGAAATAATACCTCTCTGCTGAAAGACTTTGCGAGTGCCAGCTAATTGACGTGACTTAAAACTCTGTGCTAAGTCTGGGTGTGTAATACCTGAGCCGGTTACCTATGGTAAACCAGGTATATGAATTATCCTGCAGGATCTTCCATGTATGTGTGGGCGCTCATTGATGATGTAATACGCTCTGCTGTGTCTGCCGTGTTACATGTACCCTTTTCCTGTCCCCGTCTGTCTGGTCAGGTGAGAAACCATACAAGTGCTCCTGGGAAGGTTGCGAATGGCGTTTCGCCCGAAGCGACGAGCTGACGAGGCACTACCGCAAACACACCGGCGCCAAGCCCTTCAAGTGTAATCACTGCGACAGGTACGTACCCTACGCGCCACCGTCCGTGGTCGGCCACACAGATGCGTGCGTATCGAGCGTCGCTCATCCGCTTCCCAAGACTTGTGTGCGGCTCATTCATCACACGCACGTGATCAAAGAATCTATGGTCCACTCAAATAATGTGCTGTGTGTTCTGTCTGAAAGTTGGGAGTTGTGTACAACTATTTTGATGTTGAAAGGAAGCCATTCCCGCATATGTTAACCACATTTAGTCTACATAGAGTCTACATAGAGGCCATAAGAAGCCATAACTCCAATAACCCCTTGGACAGTTACATTATAGTTTTTACATTTAAATTTGAGTTTCAAAATGACTTCCCTACATTAACGCTTGTATACATTTTGTATCTGTAGTACTTTACAGTGCTCACTTCTTGTTTATAGGCAGAGAAGGGGATAAAATTGCCAATTGGAAGCTGTGAATGATTGGGTAGTCATGATGGAAAGGCCAGATTGGACATTTTGTTAGGGCACCTGGATTAACACCCCTACTTTTAAAAGCAAGTGCAAGGAGGTCTTAGTGACCAGTAAGTGACACAAAACGTTTGTCATCCCATCTGAAAAATGGCACCGCACACAGGGCAATGTCCCTATCATTGCCCTGGGGCATTGGGATTTGAGCTTTAGACCAGCACCGATCATGCTTTTCTTCCAAGGCGAGCCAGCAGTAGAACGCAGGGGGCAGGCTTCTGGCTAATCACTACTCCACTGACTGGCTCTCATGTCCCCTCTCTCCTCCTTGGCAGTTAGCACAGGCTCTGCTTCAGTCACTGCTGAATAACTCAGTCACAGGCGAGTACAGTGACAGCCATTAGTGAATGACTCCTCCACAGACCTGGCGTCCCAGTCAGGCAGCCAAGGGCACGGGTGGGGCTGGTAGGGCTATGGGCTGACACTCACAGAAAAGGCACTGGTAGAAAATATGGTGGCCACGGAAGAGTGAGAGGGTTATGTAACAGAGGAAAACATGTACTTGTGAGAACGAGCGACGGCAACCGAACACGAAACAGCTTGGGCCTCCACATGCTCTCTCCTCCCGGACACACAAAACCAGCGGCACACTGTGACACTCATCAGACCCATCTGACCTGCCGGAGACACAAAGGCAGCCTTTTGTGATTACAGTAGTGTGTGTGTGTGCGTGACCGAGAGGGCGAATTAGCATGGGGCGATGAGCGATGAGCTGTCAGGTGACAATAGCAGGAAGATGTCACACCGGCTGCATCCCAAACAGCCTCCTGGTCCATACGAAACGCACTACGGTACATTGACCCAGGCCGTTTGGGATGCAGACTGCCTTTCACACAAGAAGCAATTATACGCTGGCGCCAACACACGCACACACACACACACACACACACACTGAATGCACTCCAGGTGGAACCAGAATCATCCTGCTCCCCCTCCATCCCCTCTAAGAAGGGGACCTCCTTCCACAAACACACACACACTCCACAAACCACACCGCTACTTAAATGCTGTAGCCACCGTAAATAAGGCAGCATAGCAGCGCTAGGGCCCGAACGGGCCATAACCAGGGGGAGGACTCATCAAATCAGTGTTCCAACACTCATTAGCACAATGGATTCTGGCTGTTGCCTAACAATGGGTCTGTTTGGAGCGGGCCTGCTACTGTTACGCTAATTGACAGGTCCAGATGCCAGGGCTACTTTAGAACGCACGCAGCATCCAGAACTCCGACGCAAGTTAAGCCAGCCGGCCAGCCCGTCCTCACACACACAAATGGGCCTCGTCGGGTACTGTGTGACTCTAATTGGATCTTCCTGGATCCTATAGTTGAGGTTTTAACCTCAACCCCCTTCAGAACTCTGCTGGAGTCTCCTAATCCTCCTGAAGTGTGTTATGCGTGTTCTGCCGGCAAACACACACACACATTATTGGAAATCCTCACTCTCACACACACAGCTCTGGAGAGAAGAGAGGAGCGGCACACACAGCTCAGTCAATACCTACAACGCATCTGCTCACTATGTCTTTGTGGTATTCAGCACACCCAGGGAAGGGGCTGTAAAATGGCGGCCAAAACACTGACTGTGAATTGGATGACAGTGGAC
The DNA here is from genome assembly GCA_016801105.1 of Esox niger. NCBI lineage: Eukaryota > Metazoa > Chordata > Actinopteri > Esociformes > Esocidae > Esox > Esox niger. Next base: position 27,347 of record JACXGJ010004107.1, on the reverse strand, counting down.
CGGTAGGGCCGCGGTCTGAACCAGCACACTGTGCTATTTTGGACTTATCCGGCGGACGAGGGTCATTGAGGAAAAACACGCGCTGGGTTTCGGGAACGCGCTCCCCAATAGCCCGTCTGATTTATAAAGCCCTCGTCTTCAAAGGCCGTCCGAAAGGATTCCCTGTCTACGCTGTCCTTGAAACAGATTGCGGCCACTCCTAAATGAACGCCTATGAGTGGATGGATGCATATGGAGGGTAAATCATTAAGCATCTGCCCGTCTTCTGTCTCCGTCGGCAGCAGCTGTCTGAGTTCTCACTCCACAGACCAGGACCCCTTAAGGGCGCATTCTAGTGCGCTACCTAGGGTGCCTATTCAGCAGTAGTGTGCTAGAAATGGTACAGGGAGACGGGCTAGGCTGTGAGGTTAGCTACTCCCCGTCGCCTGCTAGGCCCCCGAGCCTCCCGAGAGTGACGCGGGCATCAGACAGGCCGGCCAACGTCCCCTCTGCGTGGCAGCCTGTTCAGGCACCTTGGAGAACGCCTGGCCGGATGGACCAGGAGGCGATCGCCGCCGCGCATTACCATCATAATGGGAGGAAGTTTAACAGTACATACAGTGAGCTCCTGGGCCCCTTTCTGAGCGGGCGCGCGCACACACACATACACACACACAGAAAAACACACACGGGCCCATCATTAATCCTGCCTTATCAAGCTGGGACCCCCTGCAGGGTGAGTTGGAGGCGGAGGGGTGCGTTCTGAGGGGGACAGGGCAGACCAGCTGGTGTGGCGACCCCTGACAGTGACATGGACGGCCATCTGTCCAGTGGAACCTACTCAGCCCCGGCTGGACCTCCCTACCAGACACTGACACACACTTTATATACAGGTACAGGATGGAAGAGATGTTAGGGAAGAGCGGAGGGCAGAAGAAGAGAGACGAATTGAAGATAGTGAATCAAGACAGACGTTTTTCTCTATTTTCATTTCTCAATACATGTCAGCTATGGCTACATGGTTGGTGATTCTGTTCCTCTATGATTTCAACTGTTACAAATGATGTCAATGAATCAAATGTATTTGAAGACTTAGTTACCTCAGCAGTTATAAAAAGGTGCTTGAACCCAACCGGTCTAAAACCCTACAGAGGCATTGTTGTTGGTAGTAGATATCAGATGGTGGCTCGGAGAACTTGTTGAGTGAAGACTGATGAAAGTGCCTTTATGTAAATTGTTCCAGTCATTGGTAGCTGAGGAATGAAAGGAATCGTGGCGAAAAGGAGTGTCACCTTTAGGAATGACAATCGTGAGGGATCTACCACAGCAAAGCTTTTTATTGGTTCGGCAGATAGTGTCAGAAAGCAAGCTCAGGTAAAGAGGGGATTTGCCTAAGATGGATGGATTGTAGATTGCAGAAGTGGATACCAGTGAATCAGGCGTTGTGTGTTCAGCGAGGGCCAGTTTACTAGCGTGTGAAGATCACAATGATGAGTATTGAACCGTATGATGCGCTGGTGAACTAAGTTTAATTGACGTGAGTATTAGCGGCAAGCCTGTAAATGACTTTTCAAAAGTCCAAGACTGGTATGATGGTCATTTTTATAAGAGTATGTTTTGCAGCTTGGACAAGAAATGCTTTGTTTGTGAAACTGAAAACCAGTTCTGAATACAATTTTAGACCGGAGGTGATACATCTGGGACTAATAAATGCATAAATGTACATATGTGATTCTGATTTTAATTCTGAATTGCAACATTTGATAGTGTCAGTTCATTGGTTGATGCGGAGTTATAGTGGAGGTGAACAGAGTGTGGAAATGAGAGATGATGACCTAGAGAGGTCAACTGAGAGAAAGGAGAAGGGATAGAGAGTGAAAGAAAGTAAGAAAGAAAGAAAAAGACAGCGGCAGACTGTTGTTTAGTTGTTTTCTTTCATAATTAAGTTCAGGGTTGTGTTGCCATCACCAGTCCTCTGACTGAATCATGGTTGTCTGGAGAGGGAAAGACCTGTTCTGAATTTACGTTGTAGAGCTAGCTGTCTGTGGACAAATTAATAATTGATATAGCCGTCGGCTGAATTTTTAATTCCTTATTTCACTCTACCAGTTTTGGTTTTCTAGCTTGCTTTATTCATATCAGCTGAGATAAATGTTATTGCTTTGCATGAGTGTAATACGATAATCCTCCCTTACAATCCCATAAAAATAAAGTACATGTGGCATTTCAAAGGTCTATATTATCCTGTCTGCTGTTATTTATCACCCTCATCAGTAGTAGTACCCAGTGAGCTTAATCGATTAGTACCGAAACAGGCCTACGGGCCCCCCCCCCTCGTGCCCCCCCACCCCCTCTGCATATCCACCCCACCATGACTTAAAACCTGCATAACTAATTAGGACTTGTGTTTCTGCGATAGTATTTCACCTTTAGCTGGGGTATTATTCAAGGTCCTTGATTTGTGGCTGCGTTTTGAAGAGTTATCGCTTGTGCTCTCTAGTATTCAAAATACAATCCTGTTGCTGATTCGGCATGTCCTTATTTTGTAGCGTCCAGTCGCTAATGTTAGAAAAGGCTGTTATTTATTTATTCGTGTTTTATTTACAGGATATTGTTTGGGTTATTTGTCCTTGAAAATCTTCACTCAGTCTTTGCACACGTTACGCAAATCCTTGTTTTCTTACAGTTACACTAACACCCGATCAGAACGCACCGATTGCTAAACATGTTATTTGCTGTTTAACTGTACACTTGCTGGACTTTCTGTTGATTAACACACGCAATGTAAATGTTTAATTGCAGGAGGAGTAGCACAGTTGGCCCTAGCATGCGTCTGAATAGTTGTACAGGGAGAATCATAACTGTTGAGGTTTTGAATAAACATTATCTGGCTAACATCTGGCTTTACTCTACAGTGTAGAAACGGGTATCCGCCCTTCTAAGGCAACACATCAGTCATGCAAAGTTGATATGTTAGCCTTTCGACGACCTCGCTGAACACATTACCGTTTTGACCTACACTCCATTGATATGTGCTGATTAAGTAACGCAGTTTGACTTGCCTCGCTGACAACCTCTCCGGTCTCTTCTCCAGGTGTTTCTCCAGGTCGGATCACTTGGCCCTGCACATGAAGAGGCACATCTAAGGGAGAGGGAAGCGGGAGAGTGAGGAAGAAGAGAGAGAGGAGAGATAGAAGGAGAGAGGAAGGCAAAATGGAAGATGAACCACACACCAGCTTTGGCTCTCACCGTCCCGATGCTGCACCCACCACCGCAGAGACCGACCTGAGAACCAACACCCTCCAGGGGTTGACACGCTGGTCCAAACCGACGCCACGACCCGGGACGGACAGATGGACTGATGGATTGGAAGATAGGAGGGGCTTGTTGTCTCTGATGCACACCTCTATACTCAACAGTCAATAAACAAACTCTCTTTGATTACGCCATCCGACGAACCGTACCGCGGTCGGATCCCGGCTTGGGAATTCAGACACTGCCAAACCGGTACGCTGATCCAGTTACCGCTCATTTCCTGTCTACTGTTTCTTTTCTGTACATTTAAACTACGGAGTGGCTTTGGAAAGGAGATTCAGTTCAGCGAAAATGTACTGCTCTGCTTTGACAAGCCAGTCGTCGATGATTTGCAGAAGCGACAGCGGGCCTCCAAAACCGCAGACACCTAGTGGTCCATTTTTTTCCGCTCCGTTGGGTCCTCATCCCGCCCCGTTGGGCTTTTGTGTGTCAGTTGTAGAAAAACCCACCAACCGCAGCTAGACCCTCGGCGTGCTATACCGTGTGAAATAACTACAATGCCAAAACTGCGAGACTAGAGAGACCAATGAAACTAGTGGCCAATCCACCAGTGGGCGCCCCCTGTCTGTGGGAGTAGAGTCGGACACTCTCAGAGAGTGAGCTCTTCGAACCCCCGGGCACCACGCTTCTCAGGCTCTCCAGTAGGAGGCGCTCTGCTCTTCTCTCTCACCTTCACGCCTGACACCTCACAGGCAACTACTAACAAATGCGCAGCGACACTTTTTTGCCTTTGTTTTTTAAAGACAATTAACTATTATTATTATTATTATTATTATTATTATTATTAAGAATGATGGTCTTTTTTCTCTCAGCTGAAATGTCTTAAAAATTCTCTGAATGAAAAAAAAATAACTAAAACATTTTGCATACAAACAAGGAAGAATGTGCACATATGGCAGGACGGGAGGAGCAACAAATGAACGCGCCCAACCCGTATGCACAGGTTAAACTCAGTAGCTGCTATCTAGCACTGACAGCTAAGGAGATGGGAAAACAAAAAAAATTGTCACATGAAGAAAAAGGATTTGTATTGATGGCCTGAAATGAAAGAGAAAGACCCATTTTTCCACTCTCTGTTTTTCCCCCACATGGTCCAACTGAAGACGAACCTTGGCATCAGCCAGAACAGAAAACTGGAAAAGTTTGTTTTGCTTTGTTGTGTGGATTCTGGAATTCAATCATGGATCCTCATCTCTTCCACTAGCGAGGGGGAGGGACCTGGGACACTGCTCTGCGGTGACCGCATCCCCTTTTTGGGAGACTAGGGACCCGATAGGCTACGGGACAAGATCCTGGGACTAAACACACCCAGTACTCTGGGTGGTAGGAAGGACAACATGGCCTCATAAGCCCGAAGGGACTTGCCTGTTTCGTATCCATTGTCTGCACTGACCTTTTCAATGTTATCTGTGCTTTTTTTCATACAGTACAAAAAAATCAGAAAAAAAGGATACAAAGGAAAAAAACGGCATAAAAATACTCAAAAAATACAACACAAAAAAAATCTATCTCTTTCACACACTGTCTTTTTTCAAACGCACTCTGTCTCTTTCGCACACCGTACAGGCACACACTAACACTGACACACTGAACTGTTTCTTTGCTCATGGCTCTTCTTTGAGATGACTTAAAAAAACACAGGAAAATAATGATCGAGTTAATGAACAGAGTTGGGGAAACAAAACACTGCATGGCAGCCTCTCACACACACACACTTAGATCGCTTCCCGGAATTATTTATTCTGCTCAAAATTTTTTGCAATAGGGTTTTTTGCAGTTGTTGTTTTATAGAAGATCTTATTCTGCTGGAGGTAATAGCTTTTTTCCCTTCTTTTTATTTTGTGGCTTTGAAGTGAGAAAACGAGCTCGTTCTTATGTTCAAACAATCACCATGAATCAGGCTTAGGGCCTCTCGGGTCTGTGTATGTTAACAATCAGCTTCTAAAGCATGGGACCAGATTCTTCTGCAGTCTGCCCCAAGTTTATGAAGTCCTACAAAGCCTTGCAATCAGGGCATTAATCCCAATACCACTATAAGTAATACTGTACCTCTTCCATCACCCTGGCCTCCTCGCACCAGTCATAACGGCTGCTGCCAATACAGTCTCTTTAGTACGTGTAACAGCCATGCCGGACTCTCCTAGACGTTCCCAGAGCTGCCCTCAGGAGGGCCAGTGGAGCTCAGAACAATCGATACCAAAAACCTCCAGCGCGGAACTGCCCTTGAGCCACGGGTAGGGTCTGGCACAGAACACACTGGCATCCGGAAAGCCGAGCGCCTCCATACCTGGCCTATGGCACCACCGCTGTGCCAGCTCTTTCTCTACAAAACACAAAACGGTCTCCTGACAACAAAAATACGACATAAAACAATAGATTAACACGATTTGCTGTATCGCGACCACTTTTTATTTGGAACTTGTTGTAGTTTCGGTTTGGTTTTATAAGCACTAGGATTACGATTTCTGTTGCCGTGGTGGATGACACAAGGTCATGCATAAATGTGAGAAATTAGGGGGGGATTTTGAACAACCCCCCCACATACGTACAATCATGTTGTCGTTGTTTTCTGTGTGAGACTTTTGTTGCAGTACTTAAATGGAATCCAACAGGAACATCGCAAATTTAATCTGCAGTGCCAGAAAGAATATTACTACTAATAAACCCGTTGGCTTCGCGTAAAACTAGCAGGGAGACTGGGATTGTACTGTACGTCGGTTGACCCATTCACTTAAGGAGAGTTAGCAACGGCTGAAAATAATGCTTTTTTTGTTTGCTTATCTGACATTTACATTATTTTCCTCCCACCCTCCCATCCAATTCATTCGTGATCATAGATCTGGATGGTGTGGAGAAAAAGAACACGCAATCACAACAAAACCCATCCACAAAACCCACACATCCATGCTGCTCGCTGGCAAATGAATACATTCGAACCCTTTTGGGTTACAGGAAATGGATAAAGCCCAAACGAACCTAGCAGCACACGGTTTCAATAAATCCAAATTAGTCCAACTGAAGTCCACTAGCATACACATTTACCGATTGCGAACCCCACCTCAAATGAGATGTCCTATTTGGGTGCTGTGGTAGTTCCCCTAAGTAACTAGTTTGGCCCATTTCCCTGTCCCAGCCTGTTAAAACACTGTCTGCTGTTATGGAGATGCTCTGTCGCTTCCCGGGGGCTAGTGTCCCACAGCTCTGATTAGCACTAGGGCTGCAGGCTGCTCTGTGGATGCTCCTCTATTCTTTCCGGTCATATTCGACTAATGAGAAAGGCTTTTGGTCACAGGCAAACTGAGAGGTCTGAGGGAAAAAGCAGCAGGGATAAGAGGAGCCAAAATGGTTTCATTTTAATGGTCCACAGTACTGTTACAATCCCAGCAGGCAGTCAGCCACAGAACAAACATTACATTAGCAACATCTTATCGTAAAGCCAGAGATATATATATTTATTTGAGAAAGTGAATGAAACTGAAGAGATATTTTTGACTAGAAAAAAATTGTTTACCCCAGGGATTAACCAAATGAGGATGATATTAGCCCTACTTTTCGTCTCATGGACTAGCGATTGAAATGAGATTATGATGAATCCTTATGGGCCATTTTAGCTATTTACCACACAGATCCCTTCCAACCCCACACCCCCCCCCCCCCCCTTCACCCTGCACTCTACAAGTGCCATTCTAATAGCCCCCTATCCCTTTTTCCATCTGTCCATCTCTCTCTCTACGACACCATAGCAGTGATCCTTGCGCAGTAAACTGCAGGAATGCCGAATGCACACTTATACACTCTTGCCCAAAGATTTGCAGGTTTGCAAGTGAACCGCTGTGAATGAGGACCGAGAGAGAGCAGAGAAATAATGACATTGTTTTACTGCCCACTACTATTGCGTCATTATGGTCCCTCCCTTGACCCTTACCCAACGTCTTCAAGCATCACAATCTCTGTCTGACGTTCACTGTGGCCCAACTCATGGTCCGTTCATGGTTGTAAAATATGGTCGTACGGTCTCTTTAGGATGCCCAGTTTGAGGGCGACTAACTAGCAGCCTACCAGTTCTAATGTAGACTTAGTTCCACTAGTTTTGTAGTACAGTGAAGTCTAATATTGCAAACTGTTACATCTGAGGTGGACTGAGATCGAGTCTGTGAGGATAACTGTTGCCGGTTATGAACAAATGCTCTGAAAAACGTTCTTACATCACACACCTCAAGCATTGGCAGCTTTCTAGATGATTAAAATAGTACTTCTCCAAATCTGTGACCTAGTATGGGTGAGGATTTGTTTATTTTAGGTCTGACCATAATTCTATAGACCACTAGGAGGTCCATACAGTTGTTAGATTTATGGTAAACCCTGTTCAAAAAGACTCTTAAGACGGGTATGTCAAACTGGTTTTGCCCGGGGGGGGGGCGCATTCGACCTTCAACATGTTCCAGAGGGATGCACAGACATTTCTTGCCGTCAACATTTTCGGAAAATGTTTCTCTGACCTTACTGTTTGGAATAATCAATGACCTCTGACTGTCTGGATTTCATTTTGGTAATTTCGGTGATTATTAGCATACTGGACACAGTAAAAATCTAAATAAAAGATTATGAATGTAGGTTCATTATCATTTCTACATGGTTTCAAAAGACTATTGAGTTGATTTCATTGTTTTACTCAAATCCCCTCCAGGCCAGATTGGCCCCCCCTGGCAGGCCATATCCATCCTGTGGGCTTGGCTATGTTTGACATCCCTGGTCTAGGTGGAACTTAAGGGGGGTATTCTGCACTACTAGGCAACAGTTCTTCATCGTTTTGGCTCATACACCTCACACACTTATAATGTTCCTGTTCTTCTAGCTTCGTAATCATACCATTTCACCACATGAACTTACCGCGCACACTCCATAGTGTAACTACTTACATACCGCTACCATAGTCCAGCACTCAAATGACAAATATCCACATAGCATGTTGGGACACTTCCTGATGCGCTTAACCACAATAACCAACTAGGGAGTTCCCATTTAGTTCAGCCAATCAAACTGGTTATCAGCATGTCACAGACCCCTGCTGTCATGAGACAGCCAATAGCCATTGGGTACGGTGGGATTACAGGTTCTTCTGTTCATCACTGCATCCTACTTGGGGGATAAAACATTGTACTTGTAACGGGTTTGGTTCTGTTAGAAATAATGAAAGTCATGGTTCTGGTGGTGTATAAGCATCAGGAAGAGTGTCTATATCTGCTGTGCTTTGTCCATATGTGATGTGTCATTGTATAGGGTTAATCTCTAACCCCTGTCTCCATCTGTATCCCTCCACCTCAACCCAACCCTGTCTGTCTGTATCCCTCCGCCTCAACCCAACCCTGTCTGTCTGTATCCCTCCGCCTCAACCCAACCCTGTCGGTCTGTATCCCTCTGCCTCAACCCAACCCTGTCTGTCTGTATCCCTTCGCATCAACCCAACCCTGTCTGTCTGTATCCCTTCGCCTCAACCCAACCCTGTCTGTCTGTATCCCTTCGCATCAACCCAACCCTGTCTGTCTGTATCCCTTCGCATCAACCCAACCCTGTCTGTCTGTATCCCTTCGCATCAACCCAACCCTGTCTGTCTGTATCCCTCAACATCAACCCAACCCTGTCTCTGTGTTCCTCTCCTTGACCCAACCCTGTCTCTGTATTTTACCTTTGACCCCAATCCTTATCCCTCCAGTGGGCCCCAGATTTCCTACTGTGAGAAGTGGGGACAGGGACCTAGTGGGACTGTCCATAGAGAAAGTGTACATCTTGACACATTTCCATGTATCTCTATGTCTTCCTGGGGTGTTTGACACGTGTCCAGCTCAGGTGAGTTAGAGTAGTATACTTTCTACTCTATTCAACTTGTGCTAGACAGACAGTGCCAGGTTGCACAACCGTAATAACTATCTCAGTCAAATGGCCGCCCATAGAAATAAAGTTAGTCAAATTGTAACAATATATAGCAATTATATTTCTATGGGGACTCCCATCTAGTCAACAACACACCTCCCTCTGTAGAACAGAGCAAAACCCAGCGGTGCTTTTCTGAGACTTAGCGTCTAGCGTATGGCCAGGCCTCCCCGTGGCAGTTTAGTCCTAGTCCAGCCTACACCTGTCCCCCTTTAGTCAATCACTTCCTCCCTCCAGACCCCGCCCCCTCTGCACCGCCACCTCTCCTTCACTTTCTCCTCACCCTCCACCCCCCTACCGCTTCCTCCTGTCATTGTCATGGTTACTTCTTTTTTTGGTTTTCTCTTGGGTTCTTAATTTCCTTGTTTTTTTTATTTTTGCTGTACAAAGTGTTTAAAATATTATTATTTGTATTATATGATGTTAGTATGGTAATGTTCTTTATTAAGGAAGAAGAAAAATTTATTTTTGTTACTGGTCTGTTTCATAATTCTTTTTTAAATTGGTATTGTAAGATATCTATGCAAGAACTGTTCAGTGGAGCATTTTTATTTAAGAATGTAATATGTGTAATAAATGGTAGAATCTAGCTCTTGCTCTGTCTGGCGGTATATTGTGTCTCTGCTGCTTGAGTTTTCAACCCACAACAAGTAGCCGTTGAGAAGACACCGCCGGCGGAGCAGAAACAACTGACTGCTCCTCACATTCGCTGGAACCGCTAACCTCTGTCCAAGCTGTTCCCTGAGAGCTGCGCCTCGTTACCAAGCCCTCTGACTCCATTTGAAAATGAGTAATACAGCCTAACAATGGCTCCCTGCACCGGCGCTCAAATGACTTCCGCTGTGCTACAAAGCACATTATCCAGACTGGGTATTCGCTGACTGAGAAATAAAACTCAGCCTGAGAGAGAGAGAGAGAGAGAGAGAGAGAGAGAGAGAGAGAGAGAGTGCGCAGGCGCAACGAGATGGCCGCAATAACCACAGAAGCGTACCATTTCCCCCACTTTGGTGGCAATTCCAGGCTTTATTATTGCGAATTAGAGATTCTCATGAATATCTATGGCCATGTAAAGTATCTCTCAGGGGTTCAGTGTGTGAGTAACATCTTCCTTAATTAGGGCAGTTACTAACTCATCAATGACTGAGCCTGAGCCACCATTTACCGAGCACGCTGATGCCGCGCCCATGACTTACATATTAAAAGGGCTAATCGAATAACTAATGGCTAATTAGGGAGCAATTATGTAGAAAAGAGGCCTTATACAGCATATAAATTCTGTAAATGTCCCTTGGTGAGAGAGGAAATTTTGCTGTCAGGTTGCTCAGTCATTGTTAATGTCACTAATTGAAATAGACCCCGTCACCAGCCGGAGGCTTCAATGGTAGACTTGGAGCTTTTAGGTTTTGGTCAAATGGGATGCGCTATCTAGGGATTAGAGTGCCATTCGGGACACACGATAGGCCACGTCTTCCCGTCACAGGCTTTCCGGCCATGCGGACGTTGGCCCTGTTCAATGTTGCTGACACATCAACCGTCCACTTAATGTTATTTTACGGCAGGCCGGTAACATCATATTTTCTGATGCCAGTTGCCTTTCAATGACCGGGAGGAACTATGCGCATGCGAAGACGTCGTGCGAGAATGAAACCTGGAACGTACATTGAGGCAAGCAAAAAGCCGCTTGGCATGTTGCTTAGTCTAACCCGAACACGGATTGTTAACATTGAATGGGAGCATCTGAGGAGACTCATCCAATCTTGTCCCGCTTCAGGGAGAGAAATGAAAGGGAATAAGCACAATCTAATCTTATTCATCACCGCTAAACACAGATGCTGTGTCAGTGACTGTTAAATAGAGAATTACACTGAGCCATCATCCCTCCCTCCAGGAAAACACAGAAATGTGATGAATTAGCAGGCTGCATATTCCCAGATATCTCTCTAGGGGACCGTGTCAGCTACTTCCTGTAACCTCTGACCCATCAAAACCTCATTGTCCAGTAACAGGAATGTAGCATCCACCAGGCAAACATGTAGACTGGCCTGTCTTGCATTATCGAATACCACAGCTAAAACTGTTACCCCGACATGTTTCCGTGCCCTTCTGGTGGAGTAATGGTCCTGAAATAGGCGTGTTGATTAAAGTGAAATTAAGACACGGACGCTGTTATTGTTTTAATATGCTTAAGCCCTAAAGCGGATGGCTGATTAAAAAAACATTAATTAACAGAGATCATAGAAGGAGATAATCCATAATTCTCGGTAAAGAGACCTCCTAGGCCTTTATATGTTAGACTGGTGAGGTGTGTGTGTTCGTGCGTGCGTGTGTGTGTGTGTGTGTGTGTGTGTGTGTGTGTGTGTATACACAGCCCTCAAAGCTATCTGCGTCTGCTCCTGGATGTGTTGTAAACATTTCCAGGCCCTACTCCCACAGGACTTCATCCAGAGAATCGAGGAAATAAAAGACTAGCTCGGAGTCAGATAATTCCCCATGAGAAACCACACAAATTCCAGCCCATCTCTGGGAAAGGGGGAATAGAACAAATAAGGCTTCCTGGTAGGAGGAAAGGAATTCAGACTTCATATTCCTACTACCAGAGATCACCTGTCGTGTAGTTATGGGAGGATCATTTTCAGACAGAGTCTGCTGTATATTTTTGGTTCTTTCGTAGAGTACGAAATTCCCTACTGGTGTCTTCCAGGTATTTTGGTTCCACAATAGAACGTCCATGTGCTCCACGATAGTCAACACACTGGGTGATTCCTTTTCCACTTCAGAATGGTGATCGTGGCTGCATAACATTCACCAGCCAGTGTTCCCGTCCCAGGTCCAGCAAAGAAGATAGTTCAATTATGCAGACCCCTCACCTCCTGCCATCTCTAAATATTATCTGGAGGAGCAATTACGCAGCAGGCTGGGTAAAAATAGACACGCAATAAGGAAACCGCTTGCATTATACACAGGAAGATCAACTGGAAAACTATTTGCTACAGGGTGGGGCAAGCTGTTGGGGGGGTGGGTAGGAGAATTGTGAGGAAAGGGGGGTGGGCACATGTGTTTTTTTAAGTGGCTTGACACAGGAAGTGGCCCCTCTAGCAACAGGAATTACTATTTGCTCCAACATCAGTTCACATCCCTACTGGGGAGGATGCCCGCGATAGCAGGACACAACATTTAGGAACGTTCGCACAGAAATAGGGTGCATAGATCAAACATGCATGTCTGACATGGAATGAAGAACAAGGAGTCACGTTTGCTCTGTATTTCTGTCAGCAACGTTTATGAAGGTTGTTGTACTTAAAAACAGCCATTAAATTAAAACCGTCGTAAAATTAACTTCCCCTGCAGTAAAATAGAATTTTCTCCTCCGACAGTCCCATAGATTTTTTAGAGGTGTGTGGTTATTTTCACATTGAAAAACGCAAGTCACAGTTCAGCTAATTACATTTCAATACATGAATTTCCTGATGAAAATATTGGTTTATTGGAAAAAACATCTAAACAATGTGATGTCTTATCCCAGGAAGAGATTACACACACACACACACACACAAACACACACACACACACACACAAACACAGTTCTCCTGTCCCTTTCCTTCCACGGTGACATCCCCAGGTCGTGTAAGAATGGCAGGAAGTGATCCCACCAGAGCCAGGACCACGCTGCCTCGTAAACATCTAACCATCTGGTCATCACACACGCGTGCGGAAACATCTACGCACACACACACATGGCCCTGAACACATACCATAATGAACACGCGCACGCACACACATGGCCCTGAACACATACCATAATGAACACGCGCACGCACACACATGGCCCTGAACATATACCATAATGAACACGCGCACGCACACAAATGAAACTAATTGTGAAAACATAGGCTCACGCATAGCTCTTTACAAAGGGAAGCTTGCAATCCTCAGTGGCAATATCGTTATGTTGTGGTAAGCGGGATAAGGGCCGCCTCTTCTCTAATCTGAGTCCCTCTACACAAACCTTCATCTCCGGCGTCCGTGTTGAGTTTGGCAGCAGCCTGTGACAAGCCAGTGTAAAGCTGATGACCTCAGGCACGCAGACAAAAGGAGAAACTCCACTGAACAAATTGAAATGGCTGTTTATCTGCTGAGCTATTCAACAAATCCGTGTTCTCCGCGCGAGGGAGTCGGAGCTGCTCCGAGCAACGAGTCCCCGACGCGACCAGACAGCCTCCTCGATGGCTTTGGCCGGGTCTCATTGGCTTGTTCTGCCATCTTGTTCCGCCGTGATGTCGGCCTGCAGTGTCCGTCGCGTTGAATCACTGTCGGTAATCTCAAACCCTCGTCCTGCTTCCGCGGTGCGTGGTCTCTAGCGGATGTCGTCAGTCGGTTTTATTGTGTTTAGGTACAGGGGAAACATGGAATGTGTTTCACACAGTTTATGGAGAATTGTCGCTGGAAACGTTGGCCATTGTAGTGACAAATCAGGGACAATGTAGTGCAGAAACACATTACATGGTCAGGCTTGGCTGTACACCCCATGTCTGAAGGATATGGAGATCTGTTCAGATCTGTTCACTCTTAAGACTGGCCTGTTTATCCAGGAGTCAGTGGTCAGACCTCCAGAGGGCCACGGGTCAGTAAAATGTAATGCAAAGCTGGAGAAAAGTTCCCTGTGTAAATCCGGTTTAACCCACATAGATAAATGATGCAATTACCGGGCCTATCTACAGGTCCGGAGACAATGCTCCCGACCTTATCTTCGTGTTACAGGTACTCAAAGGGTCAAACACATACACTCAGGCCCACCGATCACCGTATCTCCCCATCCGCCCTCTCCGACTCCCTCCCTCCATCTCCCTTTCTCCCCCGCGCCCTCCCCCCTTTCCCCGTTCAGTCACACATCCTGCCTTCTCTTTCACATACATACTTCCTGCCTCTTCCGTCTAGAAAGGTTTTTACCACACGGGCTGAGCTCAGTCTTCCATTTCCTACCCGGTTGCCGTGGGAACGTCCTAGCTGCGGGCCGCGCAGGATCACTGAACACTGGCTGGGAAGTATGAAGTTTGTACAGGCGTCCCGCCGCTAGCCAGAGATGGACCAGATCTACCATTTGACACCTCCCCCTGCTGTACATCACAGAAGACGCTCTGATGAGGAACACACATCTATAGTTATGGTTTTGTATAGCTCACTTGGTAAGAGTTTGGTGTCTGCAATGTCCTGGTTGTGGGTTTGTTTCTAACAAGGGGCCAGTGTGGAAATGTATGTACTCACTGCTGTTAGTTGCTCTGGGTAAAAGCGTCTGGTCAGTTACTTACACTGTAAATAATCCCTAAGAGTTAGCAGAGAATGTCAATAATCACAGTTAAAAGTTCTTAAAGATACAGTCTGGTACTTTTGTGAATAACTATTGTTTGAAACTTCCCATTCTGGTTAGGTGTAATATGTGGTTAATATGAGCATAATAATATTGCATATTAGCATAATATATAAGTATAATCGCTATTATAACTCAGTCAATCATGAAATTCCAAGTTTGAAAGCACATATTAGCATTAGCATTGTTTGTTCCAGACTGTGCGGTACGATCCTCCAGACTGTCCCTCTCACCAAAAAGAGTCATCCTCAGGCAAAATCTTCCTCAGATTGAGATCAAACCATGTTTCTTGCACCATGTTCATCAACGCAATCTATGAAATGGCCATTTAGTGATACTGCTGACGAGCTCCATGGCACTATCAATGAGATTCAAGGGGCCAATAGTGTTGCGTACATGGCTATCTTTTTGTGGCCGGTCCACATTCATGTGATTTGGCTCCTGTTATCAGGCAGCTGGCTGTACTGTAAGCTTTAAATAATTCAGTGCTAACATAGAGAGATCTGTGGAGGGACTGAGTGGCTTATCTCAAATGGCAGCCCCTTGTTCCACTCCTCTTCCATCTCAGTGAACATCAATTCATACTCACTGTTTACCGTAATCAGCTCGTCTCTCTCTCTCTCTCTCTCTCTCTCTCTCTCTCTTCAATCCTCCCTTCCTCCATTCACTCCCCTCTTTCATTCTCCCTCCCTCTCTCCTGACTTTCTTCATGGATAACATCACAAGTCTGCTTCCACTACTTTTAATCCGGAACGTACCGGAGTTCGTATGAACGCGTACGGCCTGAATTTAAAATAGATCTTTTATTTAGTGTCTTTACTGTGTTCCTCCTCCGCATTGCTTCTAAGATGAATTAAAGCATACTTCATTGGTCCCCAAAAAGCTCAAACAGAGACGGGTTCTGGGTCTATCGACTTTGCTCAAAGACACATTTCAAATGTTTCACACTCCTTTGATGCAGCACTTGAAAGGGTGTCATGTGTGCCCCCTGTCCCACGCAAATTAATTGCACATGTCTGAGTCCTCTCCACGTACCCGCTTTTCCTCAGCACCAAGCTGGTGAGCATAAAACATCAATAAAACTGTACTGGCAGTTTAAATCTACCCAGGGCCCTGTTTCTCCTCAACCAAGGAAGATGGCCTCGCAAAATCACAAAAGCTGTTTCCTTGAGTTTTTGGGGAGAACAATATGCCTTTGTATTCTGTAGAACGTGTAGAGTAAGAGGCTGGAAACAGTGCCGGAGGAAAAACCTGCACCCCTATGGTTAGTTGTCTTGTCTTTCATCCTGTGTTTTTCCTCTCTCTCTTATCAGGTCCTGAGTCTAGAGGAAGAGGAAGCCGAAGCCTCGGGGGAACGAACAGTCGGCGATGATTACACGCCAAGCGCGGTGACGACCGCGACGCGTTTCCTCAGGATTCAAGAGGCATTGTTAAAGGTCCTGACTGGGGTTTGCTCCAAACAGGTGCACATGGGAGGATCTGCACGTTCTGTGACGACAGCTCTGAAATAGCTAACCACAGCAAGTCCAGAGCCATGCAGATGTTTCCCTTGCCACGTGTTGCATCTGCACAGCAAAGGAATGAGGAATGGGACATGGATTAAAAGCCCCAAAATAGCTAAAAACAGAAGTAATTCAATACTATAGGAGGTCACAGTTGTGTTCCAAAACTCTGTAAAAGGCAAGGACCGTCTCTAGGTTTCTGTGCGTTCTGAGCAATGTCACAGTAGTGAGCGAATGTGAGACAAAAACCACGAGGCTAGACAAGTACAATAAGGTCAAAATAGATCTAACAATTGTGAACACCTTCAAGGGGTAGATCTATCTAAACTAATACTCTGCAAACATTATTCTTTCACCTGCACTGTGAAACCACACAGATGACAGAACCGCGCTGAATTAGATGTGGCTCGCTTGCGGGAGTTATTTCCCCCCTGTGTTTAGAGGCTGTCAGGGTTTTAAGGAGAGCTTACATAGGGCTGTCAACGTGGTCATTTGTCTCATGGGGATTGATGACACAGACGCACACAGTCTCCGTGTTTTGGTTCATAACCAGACAAGCTGCCGTCAGCTGTAGGCTAACTAGTGACTAGTGCAGATGTGGCAGTGGGCTGAACTCCAAGTGGCCTTCGAGGGGATTGTGTCTGTCATCATCTAGCCCAGAAGATGAGAACGAGAGAGAGGTACTGCAAGATAGAGGGATGACATGGAAAGAGAGGGAGTGAGAAACGGACAGGGATGGAGAAAGGGGAGAAGGAGAGGGGTAGAAGAGGAAGAAAGAGGGGGGAAGGAGAGGGGGGGAGAGAGAGAGAAGCACAGTGCAGAGCATCAAGTCTGACCTCCTACTCTACCCTGACAGTTGGCCTGGTTCCCTTTGCTCTCCCTGGTTCACTGTGACATTCACTCACCAACACTCACACACATGCATGGAAATGGACACACACACACACACACACACACACACATGCATGGAAATGGACACACACACACACACACACACACACACACAGAGACAGACACACACACGCACACACACACACACACACACAGAGACAGACAAGGAGACCCTAGCATGTATACATTCTTACTCTAGACCTGCTCTCTCTCATATTCTCACCCACACACACACACACACACACACAGTCCATTAAGTCCCAGAATGATTCATTCTCTGACTAACTTTTCCCTTCCATTCACCACACAAGCAAAGCAGGACAATTTTAGGATATATCAGCCCAGAAGCAGAATGTGAACCTAAAAAAAAGAAACAATCTCTCGCCCATTGAGGAAATTTCCCAAGCGCTGGGTGTGGACAGAACAGAGGAGACTGCTAGCGTAGAGGCCAGAGCAAAGAGACTCTTTCCATGATCCCATTATCAGACTATGTGTTGTTTCAGACTGGGAATGGGAATGGCAAGAACATAGACCAGCACTCTGGGATGTTCCACAGTGAGTATCGCGCCATGTTCCAATCAGGGTGAGGTTCAAGACACAGTCTATACACAGTCTGAATTTCTCCTGAAGATTGCCCGTCGTTATTCGAAGACACAGGGATCAAACCCAATCCCCGTGTCATTTTCACTGTCTACACTTTGAACGCAACCAGCTGAAGTTCCATCCACACGACACAAGTCTGGATTCGCCTCCCTCCTCAGCAATTTCCAGAACACAAAAGCATTCTGACCGTCCAGACCGGTCCTGTAAGACAACCGGTTGGGCCGTCGCCGTTACATCAGTCACGTACGACGCTCCTCCACCACAGACGACGTACACAGCCATCGATAGAGCAGGCAGAATTGAGCACAGGGTGAATCGCCACACAACCAAATGATCCCGATGCTAATCAAACAGGTCCCAGCCTATATTAAAGAAATAAAACCTTAAGCAGTGACTGAGTCACTTGAGCAGTCTTCTGAGATCTGCTTTTGGCCTAACATTAATCTCCAACACTTATCTTCCCTGCCTCTCTTCTTTCCTCTTGTCTTTAGAGACAATGATCCAATTAGTGGTTGGCTGGTTGCTGATCCTGTTCCAGTTGCCTGGAGATGTGAGCTGGTCTAATTGCCTCCATAATTGCCAGGCAGGAAGGCTGATACACCTGGAGCTCCATCTACGGCAGCCAGGCAGCCAGGCCCAGGAGTATCTCCTCCCCTCCCCCGTTTGATTCCGAGAGGTTGCGCACTGCAGTGTGAGGCCGGGATGAGGAGACGTACCCATGTAAACAGCCGAATGGGGTGTAACACACACACGGAGACACCCACCCAGCCACAGCACAACAGAGTTGGAGCACTAATGAAGCTGCAGTCATGATCCGTGCCCGCTGCCAACCTTCCGTCCCGGGGGATGATGGGTAATCCTGGTCCACAGGGAGTTGGTTGCAGGGACTATTAATGTTTTTTTTCTCCTTAAAAAAAAATCTCTTGGTTCTCTATCCGTCTCCAAGCGCTCGTGGTGTTGTTATATTACCAGTGAGTATACGTGGAGGGCAGAGGTTACTTTTCAGTAGATTTTGTTATATTCCAGCTCTGCTCGGATTTGGGTCGATCACCTGTAACCCGGTGAAATCATAAAATCATATTACACCACATCGGACGACATCAGGTCAGTCCCAGCAATTGTCACATCCTGTCCTATGTCTGACAGAGGAGGAAAGCTAGAAGGCCAATCGAAGCCGTTTGCCCAGACAGGGCATTACCATGCAGACAGTGTGTCTGTCCCGCCCCGGCGTACAGCACGAACGCTATGTCTGGATTGGTACGTGTCTATCACCCAGCCAGACAGCCAGACAGACAGCCAATATGTAATATGCAAAACCTCACTCACGACTTCTGTCCTTTGTGTCCTCTGTCGCTAATTGAGTATGCGTGGGACAAGGTGTGTCACTAATAACGGGCCCGTTACGGCCAGCGCCAAACACTGGGACGGTAAAGGGAGACTGGAGGCTCCTCGGCAGACTAAGAGGCTGAACGGGAACTCTGTGAAAGGTGTTTTGGGCATCAATGCTTTGGGCTGGAGTCCAATGTCGGTGTGCCTTCAAAGGTGGCTCCCAGCCCGGCCTGCATCTGGAGGAGAGAGGACCCAGGTGTGGATCACAGGCAAACCAGACACACATACATACACACACACACTGTCCCCACCTCACCCCCCCACCCCCAAGAATCAACAGGCCCCATGCATCAATGTGAGCTTTGTCTGAATCGATGCCAGGTGATCTGAACCCTGACCCGACACTCCCTCCGGGCAACCTGATTGGCACCAGGGGTTAACGGTCACTCTGGATAACCCCTACTTGGCAGGGCCCGTCATGACCACAACCCACGACCCCTAGCTGAGCTCTCTGATTGGCTTTTCCTTCTTTGATTATTCCGAGCCGACGAATGATATGTTTAATGTCTGTCACTGAGTGGGAGGAGGGGAGAAGGAAGGGAGGAGAGGAGAGGGAGAAGGAAGGAAAGAGCGGAGGACAGGAAGAAGGTCGCAAAGAACATGAGGGTGTTTGCTGGCAGATGAGTGCGAAATCTGCTAATTAACGTGACCTCCCTTTGATCCGTAGGAGAATACACCACATCTGAATTTGGCTGAGCAGAGGCGAGAGGAGGTGGCGCAGGAGGAGGGAGGAGGAGCAGTGGGACCCAGCCCCAACAAGCCCAGGCTTGCAGGGACTTCGCAAGTGGGTTGAACCCTTTGACTCTTGACTTCCAAGACAGAGATGGGCTCAGGTGATAGTTCCAGGTTACGTAAAAACACACTGCTGTCTTTATCATGTTCTACTCCTCTCCTGATTCCATCTGTAGTCCAACCTGACACTTTGCCTCATTGGTAATGTGGTACCATGCATGGGTTTCAGTTCTCTGCCTGGTAACAAAAATGTGACTTTCTCATCTGTGCATTTTCCACCTCTGCATTATAAATTCTGGCCATTTTAGCCGATAAGCTCATCCATACCAACTAACAATAGTGAGTGAATTGAGTTGTTTTCTTTTTCATACTAGTTTCCTATGGAAATTACACCCACAACTCAGGCATCACAAGCACCAACCAAGTGCCAACTTTTTACATCAGCATCAGTTTCCACTCAGACCTCTCCAAAAATAGCTCATTATACAACGGTCCAACTGATTCCTGATTTTCGGAACCATCCCCTCGGTCGGTTCTTTCTACGTCTCCTTCTTTACCTCGACATCTATTTCAACATCTACATCTTTTGTATCTACTTCAACATCACTTATGCCTACATCTCCATCCCCTATTTCGACATCTTCAATCACCCAGGTCTGCAATCAACATCAACATCTCTTATTCATCCATCTGTATATGCTTCTTTCAAGTCTCTATTCATCCTAATTGCCCTTACCACTCTATCTCTCTCTCCCTCTATCGCTCTCTCCCTCCTTGTCGTCCACCCCCCTGCGGGCCAGGGGGACAGGTGGGAACCAGGCAATCCCCTGCCACCATGCAGTGTGTCTCTGTCAGGCCACGGACAGGCTACCCCGTCCCCCCTCCTGCTCCTCTCCCAGTCCCCACAGATGGTCTACTCGGGCCCCTGCCTGCCGGGCGGAGTGGATGTTGTTGTGGTGTGTGTTCAGGCACACTTGATTAGGGGAAGAGAACACATCTCCTCCTCTCAACGTTCCACATATGGGGCTCAACCAAAACAACCCACCTGCTATTCTTTCAAGTCAGTCAGGGACCCGGGACAGATTGAATGGTGAGGGAAAGCTGAGGGGGGTCGAATAGTGTGTTGCGATTATGCTTGATTTTGTGTGTGGGTGTGTGTGTGTGTGTGTGTGTGTGCTGGCACAAGCCTTCTAAGTTAAGCTCTGGCCCTGTGTCCCCGACAGCCCCCCACTCTGCGTTGTTAACACTGCAGTAGTGCAGCTACGATTATTAAATGCATAAAGAATAATAAACAATGTCACTTTACCTGACCTGTGTGTCAACAAAACCTTAGAGGTCTAGCCCATTTATTCCCTGAAGCTACTAAGCTAATAAATGCAATTGCTATTATTTAATGAAGTGAATTGGTATTTTAAACCCCTGTGGCTATGAACAACAATCCAGAATTACAGTGCATTCAGAAAGGATTCAGATCCTTTCATTTTGTCCACATTTTGTAACATTACAGCCTTACCCGGAAAAGGATTACATTGATTTTTTCCGTCATCAATCTAGGCACGACACTCCACAATGACAAAGCAAAAACAGGTTTTTAGATCCTTTTTCCTAAAAAAAGAAATATCACTTTTACATAAGCATTCAGACCGTTTGCTATGAGACACTTATAAGGCTAGATGCATGCTATATCCATAGACTATCCTTGAGATATTTCTAAACATAGATTGGGAGTCTGCCTGTGGTCAATTCAATGGAAATGATTTGCAAAGGGTCACAGTTGATAGTTGAGGGGAGAAGGGCCTTGGTCAGGGGGTTGACCAGGAGCCTTACTGTCCCTGAGCTCCAGAGTTCCTGTGCACCTTTTATGCTACAGTGGCCAATCAGAATGCATTCTCCAGAAAAAGACACAGGACATCCCCCTTGGAGTTTGCCAGTAGGCACTCTAAGAATGAGAAATATGATTCTCTTTTCTTGTAAAACCAAGATTGAACACTTTGGCCTGAATGCCAAGCATCACGTCTGGAGTAAACCAGGCAGGGATCATCACATGGCAGTACCATCCCCATGGTGAAGCATGGTGCTGGCTGCATAATGTTGTGAGGATGTTTGTCAGTGGCAGGGACTGGGAGACTAGTCAGGATTCAGGGAAAGACGAATGGAGCAATGTACTGACAGATCCTTGATAAAACCCTGTTCTATACTGTAGTGCTCTACAGACCTCAGACTGTGGCAAAGAATCACCCTCCGACAGGACAATGGTCTTAAGCACACAGCCAAGACAACGCAGGAGTGGCTTCCAGACACATCTACCAATGTTCTTGAGGCCTAGTCAGGTCCCGATTGAACATCTCTGGTGAGAACTGAAAATGGCTGTGGGGCGACATTCCCTATTGAAGCTCACAGCTTGAGAGGATCAGCAGAGAATAATGGGAGAAACTCCACAAATACAGGGGTGCCAAGCTTTATATAGAAGGAGACTCATGGCTGTAATCACTGCCAAAGATGCTTCAACAAATTACTGAGCGAAGGTTTGAATACTTTAGGAAATGTGATATATACAATCAATCAATCAAATTTATTTTATAAAACCCTTTTTACATCAGCAGTTGTCACAAAGTGCTTTCACTAAACACCCGGCCTTTAACCCCATGGAGAAAACAACAGTGGTGATGAACTTCAGTGGCTAGGAAAAACTCCCTAAGAGAGTCAAAAATTAGGAAGAAACCTAGAGAGGAACCAGGCTCCGAGGTGTGACCAGTCCTCTTCTTGCTGTGCCGGGTGAACATATTAAAAGTCCAAATTGTAATAGTTCGATGCATGTGGGCTGAGCCCAGAGTCTATTTAAACCAAGTACAGATCAGAAGCATGACCAGATGGACAAGGACAGGGACAGACAGGTGGGGGGGGCAGCCGAGCGGCAGCTGAAATCGTCAGGTATCGTCTTGATCTGCAACACAACCAGGAGGACTTTGGATAGGGACCGCAATGAGTCAAGCCTGGTACTCCGCAGGTGTGGGTTAAGACCTCATGCCCTCCTAAGTTTAAAATGACAGAAAACAGGGCAAACTTTGACCCTACTCCTCCAGCACAATAATATAGCAGCGTAAGACATTGGGGTTAAGACAGGGGGGTCCAGTGTTGCTGTGGCCCTGGATAGGGCCCAACAGGCAGGAAATAAATCCACCCACATTGCCAAGCATCAACCAAAGGGACACCAACTAACCACAATCATCCTGAATGAGGGCCGAGTATTGCCAGCAGAGTTTAGCCCAATTGCCCCAGTGCGCAACAGAGAGACAACAACTAGCCATTGACTCCGCCCACAGAATGGCATTGGAAGGATGGCATCCCAGTGGCAATGATAGCCCACATGGCAAACCAGCACATATACAGAGTTTAGAATCTGATTTGTTGATTGATTGATTCTACGGACAGGTGTCTTTTATATAGGAAACAAGCTAGAGGGTGTGCTCCTAATCTCAGCCCGTTACCTGTATAAAAGATACTTGGGAGCCAGAAATCGTTCTGATTGAGAGGGGATGAAATACTTATTTCCCTCATTAAAATGCAAATCAATATGCATTTTTCGGGATTTGTTCGTTGTAATTCTGCCTCTCACTGTTCAAATGAACCTACCATTAAAATTATAGACTGATCATTTCTTTGTCAGTGGGCAAATGTACAATATCAGCAGGCGATCAAATACCTTTTTCCCTCACTGTATTTCAGACCCATTGTGCACCTGTGGGAAGTGCTGGACCAAAAAGTCCGATCCACGGTGGCTCCACCTCGCAACTTACAGGACATACAGTATCTGCTGCTAATGTCTTGGTGCCAGATACCACAACACACCTTCAGGGGTCTTGTAGAGTTTATGCCTCTCTGGGTCGGCTCTGTTTTGGTGGCGGACGGATATGGAGGACCAAATGCATATTAGGCATGTGGTCAACATGTTTTGGTTCATCGGTGTGTAGTATATAAATATATTTACACTGCTCTAAGAGATGTTAAGGGATCACTAAATATATTAAAGATTAGAATCTTTACAGCACATTGCATAATTCATTGAGAACAAAATGATGTCAATTGAAACCAAAATCAAACAATTGAGGTCTGGATTCAAAAACAGCTGGGTTGATGCCCTTCTACGGCCCTGTCCAGCTCTCCTCATGTAACGGCCAGTCTCCTGGTTTCTCTTCCGTACTCTTGAGACTGTACTGGAAGACACAGCAAACCTTCTTGTAATAGCACGTATGGATGTGCCATCCTGGAGGAGCTGGACTGCCTGTACAATCTGAATGGGCTGCAGGTACAGCCTCGTGCTACCAGTAGTGACAAGTACACTAGCAAAATGCAAAACTAGAGAGGAATCAGTCAGGAAGGATAAGTAGAGATCAATTGTCTGTGGTCACCACCTGCAAAACCATTCCCTTATTGGGGGTTTGTCTTGCTGTTGCCTCTCCATTGCATCTTTCATTTGCACCAAAACAGGTGACATTGATTACAATCATTAATGCTTCTTAACTGGACAGATTGATATCCTTGAAGTATCACTGACTGCTCATTGACTGCTCCAGCCAGAATGGTGTTATCCTGTGATTATAACCTCTTCCCTTAATTTTTTTAGCAGTGTATATACTGTACAGAATATGTCTAATATATACCTGAAAATACAGTTATGCTTGTGTCAGATTTTGTGTCATATTTTGTGTCCATTTTTGAAGGTGGTGAATATTTCTGAATCTTATTATTGTTTTACATCTTTCATTGACAAACACCTGGATGTTCCTAAAATCCAATTACTGTAGCTAACATCCAGTTCACAGCCAGTTTTCAAGAGAAATTGGAGAGGATATTCCTCTGAATGAAATCTAAACTCACAGAGCAAGTGAAATTCTCAGGAGACAACTAACAGTCCTACTTTTATATGCTGTGTCACACAACTCAAACACAGTTGAAGTTAGTGTAACTTTGTGCTGATAAAACATTGGGTTTTGCAGCCCCGTTCACAACAATGCGTGAAGCTTTATATCAGCAGATTCTTTAGACTGTGACGGTCACCATGCCAACGTCTCTAGCATCAACACAGAGCGAGCGAGGTGTATAAGATTTGACAATGTCAAATCGACTCCGAGGGTGACCCTCACCTCTTTCTTTCTGACTGGGCTTGTAAGTGTTGGGACTATGAAGATGTTGTTAAAGGGAAAATAAACAGTTATACACCCCTTTTATTTCCCAATGCCTGGTAGATGAGACCTGTTTTAAGCCATGCAAAATATCTATCACATATGACTCCTCATAAAAGCCGTTGTTGCCAAAAATTCCTTTTGTGATGGACCTGCCATTAAGCAAAAGACTGGTTGAATCAAACAATTAACTGATGTGTGAATTAAATCGGATCTATAATAAGTGGATTTTGTTTCGGTTTTACCTTAATGTTCATGGAAATTCAATGATGGAGTGTTCTTTGATTTCTTTTTGAATCCGTGTTATTTTCAAACCCAACAAAATACAAACTAGACATTGAAATAGCATAGAAGACACAAAACATATATTGGCCCTGTGTTATTGGTGGTGCAGCCGTGAATTGGTTTCAAATCCTGCATAAGTAAAAAAGTCAGTCAGTGTTTTATTGTTTGTTTGGAGAAAATAAGAGAGAAGAGATAGGTGGTGGAAGATGAAGAGGGAACGAGATGGACAAAAGAGAGACAAGAAGTGAGAGAGCACAGGAAGAAGACTAGCCACTGGCGAATGGGAAGAAACAGTGATGTAACTCAAATGGCCGGGCCTTTCTGGACAACCCCATCTATCGCCTTTTAGGTAACAGAAAAATCACTATGTGCTGTCAGATCTGTGGCAGGCTGTCTTGGTCAGATTAAGAACAACATCAGAACGTGTGTGTGTTTTGTGTCGTGTGTGTGTGTGTGTGTTCTGTGCGTGTGCGCGTGTTATTAAGGACAGTATCTCTGCATCGAGCTGTGTCTTCACACACCAGGCATCACGGTGGAAACAGATTAGAGACTTCCTCTCGTTTATCTCCTCCAGATCCAATCGTCCTGTCCTGCTGTTTCAGTAATAGCCTGACCTGATGCTATAGCTATAGTACTGCTGGTCTGACTGAAGGATAGGACGCATAAAAGCACTACTGACGACCAGAGTCAATTTCAAAGAGGGTGTCATTTCAGATGCAGAACCTGTACTGAAGGGCTTCCAACGCTCCTACAACTACTATGTTTCAAATCTCACTGGCTAATCACTTCATTCAGGAACTCTCACATCAATTATAACACAGATTAAACACAGATTAAACACAGATTAAACACGGATTAAACACGGATTAAATCTGTATCCAAGCTTTAGGTGGGGAAGAGGCAGGAAGTGACCCGACTGAACTTAGGACAAGCAGAGATTATGAAGCGGAAGATGGAACTGTAATCGATTTCAAGATGTTTGTAATGCCTTTAATTTAGAGGTTGCACACAGGAAGTCAGAGTTCCTCATCAGAGAAAACTGATTGTAGAATGTGAATAATTCTCCTGGTAAAAGATTCTGCACTGTGTACTCGTGATGTGTTTCAGTGGGTTTATCCGGACATCCTTTGGTACCTCAAGTGGACTTGTTTCAAAAGCCTCTCTTTTTTAGCAAATTGAAAAATGAATAAAAACGAACATTTTGTCATAAAAACTGAAGATTCATATTTCAAAGACCAATAACTACCATTATCAGCATAGAACAGCACATCTAAGAGTTTCTAACTGTCCGATGGTCTACTGAAGAGAAAGCGGCAGTATTGGACAAAAGCCTTTTTGGTGTTCTTTTTTCAAACGCCAACTGTCCCCTTCAGACGTGAAGGTCACTCTCTGGTTCTCTCTGTATTTCATTGTTGACTTTAATGTATTCCTTTCTAGCAGGCTGGAGCAGAATGGAAGCTAAATATTTCTAATTATTGGGAAAGTGTCAAATAGAGGACCTGGTAATTTAGGCCTGGTCCTCACAGAGACTGGGAGGAGCTTTATAGGTCACATATCCACTTGGTGCCTGGCTGTCACACAACCAATCAACATCACTCCATCCATACGTCTGTTTGTTCCATCCATCTCATCCATCCACTGACCTTTCCATTCATCTATCCATCCCCTCTCCTTTCCATTCATCTATCCATCCACTGACCTTTCCATTCATCTCTCCATCCACTCTCCTT
This sequence comes from Esox niger, assembly GCA_016801105.1. Lineage (NCBI taxonomy): Eukaryota > Metazoa > Chordata > Actinopteri > Esociformes > Esocidae > Esox > Esox niger. The sequence continues at coordinate 442 of JACXGJ010004107.1, read as the reverse complement.
TCCATTCATCTCTCCATCCCCTCTCCTTTCCATTCATCTATCTATCCATCCACCTTTCCATCCATCCATCCACCTTTCCATCCATCTATCCACCCAACTTTTCATCCATCTATCCACCCAACTTTTCATCCATCCATCCACCCACCTTTTCATCCATCCATCCACCCACCTTTCCATCCATCCATCCATCCACCTTTCCATCTATCTAGCTATCCACCCACCTTTTCATCCATCCATCCATCCACCTTTCCATCTATCTAGCTATCCACCCACCTTTTCATCCATCCATCCACCCACCTTTTCATCCATCTATCCACCCACCTTTCCATCTATCCATCCACCCACCTTTCCATCTATCTATCCACCCACCTTTCCATCCATCTATCCACCCACCTTTCCATCCATCTATCCATCCACCTTTCCATCCATCTATCCACCCACC
>JACXGJ010004106.1:0-48246 GCA_016801105.1 Esox niger | reverse complement strand
TGTATATATATATATGTGTATATATATATATGTATATATATATATGTATATATATATATGTATATATATATATATGTATATATATATATGTATATATATATATGTATATATATGTATGTATATATATGTATATATGTATATATATATGTGTATATATATATGTATATATATGTATATATATATGTGTATATATATATGTATATATACATATATACATATATATATATACATATATATATACATATATATATATATACATATATATATATATATATGTATATATATATATATGTATATATATATATGTTCTGACTCCAGCAGTGAGAATAGTTGTTGTTTTGGCTGCAGCTAACATGAATCCTAAATCTTTACCTGTTATCTAGTAACATGCACACATACCTGCTTTAGGATAAGTGGCGATGAGGATATCATCTGGCCTGGCCTGGAAGTTCTGAACGTTCTCCCAGTTATCAGTGAAATAGTGGGTCATGGAGACTCCGTGGAAGTCAAACAGCAGTGGTCGAGTGGACAGTTCTGTCTATAGTAGCAACAACAGCACAGAGCATCACTGATCAGAGAGGTATATTTAGAGATAGAGTATTAGACAACAGTTATTTTATTAAGGTTTAGACAATCTCTTAAGACAATTTCTTAATGATCATCTAGTCTCGCAACTGGCTAGAAACAATTAAGATTGTATAAAATGTGAGGATTTTGATATCATTAATCCGGTCAGCCATCACGGTAAGATGAATATCAGATAAGGATGACTCCAAAATATCTCTAGTTTCTCCCAAATTATGTAGAATCTTCATTGACTTGTTTTTCTTATTTGACATTGAGACATTAAATAAGGTCGTAGTAATTTGTCTACACTGATGGAAAAAAGTCATTGCTGATCCCCTGCTGATTTTGTAAGTTTGCCCACTGACAAAGAAATGATCAGTCTATAATTTAAATGGTAGGTTTATTTGAACAGTGAGAGACAAAATAACAACAAAATATACAGAAAAACCCATGCCAAAAATGTTATGAATTGATTTGCCTTTTTATGAGGGAAATAAGTATTCGACCCCTCTGCAAAATGTGACTTAGCAATTGGTAGCGAAACCCTTGTTGACAATCACAGATGTCAGACATTTCTTGTAGTTGGCCACCGGGTTTGCACACATCTCAGGAGGGATTAATTCCCAGTCCTCTTTGTAGCTCTTCTCCAAGTCATTTAGGTTTTGAGGCTGACATTTGGCACCTTGAACCTTCAGCTCCCTCCACAGATTTTCTATGGGATTAAGGTCAGGAGACTGGCTATGCCACTCCAGGACCTTAATGTGCTTTTTCTTGAGCCACTTCTTTTTATGCCTTTGCCGTGTGTTTTGGGTCATTGTCTTGCCGGAATACCCATCCACGACCCATTTTCCATGCTTTGGTTGAGGGAAGGAGGTTATTACCCAAGATTTGACGGTACATGGACCCGTCCATCCTCCCCTTGGTGCGGTGAAGTTGTCCTATCCTCTTAGCAGAAAACCACCCCCAAAGCACAATGTTTCCACCTCCATGTTTGATGGTGGGGATGGTGTTCATGGGGTCATAGGCAGCATTACTCCACCAAACACGGCAAGTTGAGTTGATGCCAAAGAACTTGATTTTGGGCTCATCTGACCACAACACTTTCACCCAGTTCTCCTCTGAATCATTCAGATGCTTACTGGCAAACTTCAGACTGGCCTGTACATGTGCTTTCTTGAGCAGGGGGACCTTGCGGGCACTGCAAGATTTCCGTCCTTCACGGCTTAGTGTGTTACCAATTGTTTTCCCAGCTGCCTGGAGATCATTGACAAGATCTTCCTGTGTAGTTCTGGGCTGATTCCTCACTGTTCTCATGATCATTACAACTCCACGAGGGCATGGTGCCCCAGGCCGGGAGATTGACAGTTATATATGTGTAGGTCTATAATCTTGTCCCTGGACAGCTCTTGACCATGGTTTGAATCTGATTGATTGATTGCTTCTGTGGACAGGTGTCTTTCATACAGGTAACAAGCTGAGATCAGGAGCTCTCCCTTTAAGAGTATCCTAATCTCAGCTTGTTTCCGGTATAAAAGACACCTGGGAGCCAGAAATCTTTCTGATTGTGAGGGGATGTATACTTATTTTACTCATTAAAATGCAAATCAATTCATAAAATGTTTGTTGTTAGTGACCTGATATTTGAAGCCAATATCAGACAAGTAACAAAAACAGTTTTTAACTTTTAAGTAACATAGCAAATTTGTGTGACTCCTTCACGCATTTATCACTATCACTATCGCAACTCTCTACTGTCTGGCCTGACCCAAGAAAGTATTGGCAAATTGTAATTAATTTAAAATGTAGCTGCACATGTTCTCACAAATACCCAAATGAGAGAACACAACACCTACAGCTCCTGAAGAAATTTAAGGACCACTGCAGGTTTTTCCTTGGTCTCTTAAATTTTTCCGGAGCTGTATTATAAAGAGTACACTGGCTGCCTGTGAATTTTAGAATGTATTACAACATTGTCCTATACATTTTTTTTAAAAAACTACTTTACATTGAATACTGATATGGTTTTAAGATATGTGCCCGGTCATTCCCTCAGATCATCTGATTCTGGCCTTTTGGTTGTTCCAAAGGTCAGAACCAAAACTTTTGGTGAAGCCTCTTTCAGCCACTATGGACCTATTCTGTGGAACAGTGTGCCAGTTAATTTGAGATGTGTAGATACTATTGAAATCTATTAAAACACACCTTTTTAGCCCAGCTTTCTAAAAGATTTTCTTCAACTTTTCTTAATATTAATTTAGTCATTTATTTAGTAATTTATTGCCTTTGTTTTGATCTCTTATTTGACCCCTAACATTTAACCCCTTACATGCAGAAAGTCATGCAGAAAAAAGAGAAGCTTCTGACTCACATTCTCCATGTTGAATTTCGATGTTTGATGTTCGTTTAGGCAAATTCTGTCAGTTTCTTCGTCGTATCTCTACCTGGTCCCCTTTCCTTCTCGTTTTCCTTACTGTTTTCTTTTTCCCCATGTACTTTTTCTGTAGATTTGTAGATTAGATATACCAGTCCAGAATCACACTCTTATATCTGATCTACACCTTGCTACCTAGTAATTTATTCTCAACTCACACCCTCTCTCTCATTCTCTCTCTAAATCTCACCATGTTGGTTCTGTCTCTCTGTTATACACTAACTTTCCTATATTATATATGGGTTTGTTTTTCTGGTGCACCTCTCCTTATTTATATGATGACATGTACCTAGTGCATGAATAATTAACGTCTATAAACCATCATGACCCTGTCATTTTTTAACATTATCAATGATGACACCCCTCCTCTCGGCCCTAGATTCATTTCAAACAGGCCCTGTTTGTTCAGGTTAATGAATATGAGCAGATTGCAACAGCACTACGAATGGGACTGGTTCTAGTTCATCCCTTTCTTTAATATTAATGCACTAGTTAAATCCATGCTGCTATAAATTTGCTGAAAAAAACATTTTGGAAATAAACACTTTTTAATCTTCAGGCACTTTCCCTTGTCATGTCCAAACCCAGTATCATTTGCCCTCATACAACCTATATACTGTACCCCTCGGGCTCCAATCCATTGGCATGCATGCTTGGCCCCTTTTCAAGTTACCCCTTGTTCTCAGAAAGACTGAACTTAAGCAACCCTTGGACCAAACCATTTCTCACTGGAGGGAAAGGGCATATGAGTTGAAACTAGGATTAATACAGGCCGGTATGTTTGCCACAGGTAGTAAAAGTGGAATGAACTGTGATGTGGAGGAGCCCTACTCTAGCCTCTCACGCAAGGAAGATAAATTGTTTGAACTCTCACATATTCAAGAGTAAAGGAATTTGACCTTAAGCCTCTGTCATTGACAGTGACTGAAACTGTTTAAGTTAACATTGAAGTGCACAAGTCACAAGATTAAACACATTCTGAAGCCTCCCAACTGGCACAACTGTCTAAAGCATTCCTTTGTAGCACCAATTTGTATAACATGAAGGGAATACAGTTTTCAAGTTTTTGAAGTTTAATTCTCAGCAATACTTTATGTGAAAACCCATCATCACCTTCAGGAATCTTTCATTTATAGGCTACTATCTTATATGCAGTCATGCCCCTACTATAATTATTTAGCATTTTCTCTGCATGTAACGTATTATCTACATACTACGGAATTGTTAAGAGTTAACGGGTTAACTTATTATAACAATTGACAGATTACATTTAGTAAGTAACAGGTGAATAATGGCTGTATATTTTCTTATTAATAGGTTATCATATGGCGACAAGACAGAGTGCACGCGGCCTTTATAAGGCGTTGCGTGTCGAGCAATAAAACATCGTATACTAACACCCAAAGTGGGGCCCGCCAATACCCCGATCTGTGGTAGGTCGACAACTCCCGATCTGTGGTAGGTCGACAACTCCCGCTCCACTCCATGTCTGTACTCCTTGTGACACTCGGGTCCTCAAAATCGGGACCTTTTTCAGGGAAACGTAATCAAAGTAATTCCTTACACCTGTTCACTCCCACCCGTTACATAATCAGTTATGTCATGTGTCATTGGGCCTACCTCCCAGGAGAGGGTGTCCAAGGACCGTGCATTCCACCTGAACCATCATATTTTTTATAAGTCCATGATTTTTTTTCTCCAAATAATATCATAATAGATTTAATTCCAAACTGACATTACACACGTTTTTGAGGTCGAATTCCTTATAAAGACAGATCGTGTTTTCTGATAACTGTTATTCAATAATCAACCCATAGACAATAGAACCGTTCTAAAAGTAAGTTTAAAAAGTAACGTAAACGTTCTATCTATGAAACAACCATCACCTAACGGTTTAACTAAATGAAGTCAAATGGTTCGTTTCGTTTGCCGTACTCGCGCTAACCGGAAGTAAAAAAAGAACACAACAAAGATGGCGGCGTCCGGCGAGACATCGTTGGAGAATACACACGTGGAGAAAAAGAAAAGGGTAAAGATAATAAATTGTCCATTATTAGAAGAAAAACATTTAATTAAGTTACCCGATCAGCGAATATGTAATATATAACTGGTACTACTTATTTTAGCCTATAACCGGTGAAAGGCTATACAGATTAGCCCTGCCTGACTCCCCCTAAACAATATTCTAAACGCACATACTGTGATTACACGCCTTTAAGGAGTCAAGGAGAATCAATACATTTTCAGCTAATTGTTTGCGTTTCAGTGTCTCGATGAACGGTTGTCTGCTTTCATTTGATTGAGATAGGAAGTTGAAATGCTACTAAGTCAACTCTAGTTACTCTAATGTTTTAGGATCCCTGTTAGTTGCAGCCATAACGACTACTCTTCCAGGTGGAGTATGAACATACATCAGAATACAACATATACATCTATACACAATAAGAAAACAATATACAATAAATATCAAATAGTGTTTTTGCCGGACCGCGTAAACGGAGCCACCCAAGAATAGCAAATGTCTCTTCTCGGGTGTTTTGAGTACAAGCAAGGACCCGGTATCTTTATTCCTGTGTTGATTAGAAATTGAAGGAATCGAGTGTAAAAGTAAAACTTTCTAATCTGTTAACTGTAACACGTCCACCTACTTGTCCAGGAACCCCTATTATATCTATTAAGTTGGCTTTACTTAATATCTGATCTCTCACCCATAAATAATTATAGGTGAACGACATAATATACTACAACCTATATTTTATGTTCCTCACTGAAATGTGTCTAACAGAAGATTGTAGTGCTACTGTTCTTAACTAGACAGCACCTGAAAAAATGTGGTTATATGAATGTGTCGAAATGGTAGGAAAGGATGAGTGGCTACCCTGTTCAAGGATACATTCGACTGCCATCAGACTTTTTTTACTCTATAACAATGGACCTACAAATAGTTAATAGGTCTCTGCAATCAGGCATTTTCCCATTGTCTATAGAAACTGCTGCCATTAAGCCCCTAATATTAAATAGAAGACTGGATGCATCTATATTGAACAACTGTAGACCTGTTTAAAATCTCCCTTTTATAGCCAAGATCATTGAGAAGGTTGTCTTCAATCAACTCAGCAATTTTGTGAACTCAAGAGGTTTCTTAGACAAATTTCATTTAGGCTTCCAACCTCACCACAGTACTGAAACAGCCCTGATAATAGTTTTAAATGATATTCAGCTGAATACCGATTCTGCTCAAATACAGTTCTGGTTTTATTCGATCTCAGCATCATTTGACACTGTAGATCATAGAACACTTCTAGTTAGGCTGAAAAATAGGGTAGGACTCTCTGTGTCTGTCCTTAGTTAGTTTAGATATTTATCTAGATGGCCAGAGTTACTTTGTCACCATTGGTAATCATGCATCTGATAGGGTGGCTATGACATGCGGAGTTCCCCAGGTACCAGTTCTCGTATCGCTTCAGTTCAATCTGGGCCAAATTCAACAGAACAACATTAACGACCCTATATAGCTATGTAGATTATACTCAAATATATACATCTGCCGAACATGAATACCTGGATGAACCAAAATTGTCTACAATGAAACCAAGACAAAACAGAGATTGTGTTTGGCAAAAAAAACTCTAATAGTAAAGAGCTGGATTCTCGGGCCCTTAAAACCAGCGACCAAGTGCGTCATCTTGGTGTTCTGATAGACCTCCCATTTTGAAGTCATTTCAACGCGGTCACCAAAATAACATTCTATGACCTTAAAAATATAGCCAGAATCAAGGGCTTGGTTTCCCAAAAAAGTCCAAGTGTTGACTACTGTAATGGCCTCTTATCTGGACTGCCCAAAAAATCATTTCTATTTTCTTATTATCCTTATCCTGTTTTATTATTATGTTTTTTTATGTTTTCATTTGAGTATTTGTTTATATGCTATTGTATTCGTATATTTAAAAAAAAATTGTAAAGCACATTGTATTGCGTCTATGAATGAATTGTACTATATAAATAAACTTGCTTGCTTACTAAAACGTGACTTTCACCAGTGCTGTACATTATGCGCCACCAGCTAGTGAGTGCTAGCTGTTATGGACCTTGAAATAATTAGCTAATTATCGGTGGCATGTAAAGATTTAAATATTACCATGCATGAAATACAACCTGGCCAAATAAATGTGTTGTGACTCAACATGATGTGGATATTTTTTGTTCCACAATCAGCTTCCAAAGAGATACTGGGAGGTCACAGACCAGGAAGGGAATACCAATGGAAAGAAACAGAAAAACCACCACGTACAGACTGCAGCGCTGAATGATCCAAGGACAAAGCAAAGAAATATAAGAGGACAGCGAACAGGAGGAGGAAATGTCATATCAGGGGTGGGCAGCTATTCAGTCTACAATGCTGAGAATCCTTCCTATTGAATTTACCCTAACCTTTTGACAGTTGATGTACTGTTAATATTTTATTTAACCTTCAATCCCTCAGAAATCAGATCCATTCCCAGGTTCTGCACCTATCCCAAATGAGAAGTTGAAAAAATTTAAGAGAGGAGAGAAAGGAAAACTGGTAAGACTACATAAATACACATTCCTCTTGAAAGTCTGCCAGAATGTTATTTACATATTATGAAATTGTACCAATGTTTGGTACAGTAGCTTCAATAAGTGGCACTGTTTTCTGTTATCCCTTTCTGTACAGCCCCCTCGGCCTCATTACAAACTCAGAGATGCGGTTGTTCGTTCAGAGGCTGCCACAGAACTGGCCCAAAAGCAGAATGCACGATATGACCTCCTACTCCCAGAGGATGCTGGGTAATGTCAATACATTTGCAGGCCCAAGTATATATTTACAGTAAAATATTTTGGCTTATGCTCTTACTAAACAAAAAGGACTTTTTTTGTTTTTCTCACTGGTCTTAGGTTTTTGGAGGGAGAAGAGGATGAGGACACTTGCACCATCTCACAGGATGACATTGCGGATGCTGTGGACATTACTTCCGGGGCAAAAGTGAGATCCTTTAAAGAGAGACTCAGAATAATGTGTCATATACAGTGGTGTTCGAAAAGTTTGCTTACCCTTGGAGAATTGGTAATATATGTATCATTTGCTGGCAAAACACATGCCTTATATTTCTTATGGGATTCCTATTCAACTGTAGGTCATAACAACATGGCACTATCATAAAACAGAACATGGCAACAAAGAAAAAAATTAACTGACCCATGATCAAAAGTCTGCATACAGTTTGTCCTTAATACTGTGTACTTCCCCTTTTAGCATCAATGACAGCTTGCATTTCTAAATTCTTGTAGGTGGTATAGCTCCGCATTCATCTGGGCAAAATGCCCCCAGGTCATGCAAAATCTTTGGTCGTTTTGTATGAACCGCATGTTTAAGGTCTCCCCAGAGTGGCTTGATGATATTACGGTCAGGAGACTGTGATGGCCACTCCAGAACGTTCACCTTTTTCTGCTGTAACCACTGGAGGGTCAACTTGTGCTTAGGGTTATTGTCATGTTGGAAAGTCTAAGAGCGTCCCATGCACAGCATTCGTGCAGAAGAATGCAAATTGTCTGGCAGTATTTTCTGATAACATGCTGCATTCATCTTGCCATCAATTTTCACAAGATTCCTGTGTCTTTTTAGAGCTCATACGACCCCAAAACATCAGTGAGCCACCACCATGCTGCTTCACAGTGAGGATGGTATTCTGTTCACTATAGGCCTTGTTGACCCCTCTCCAAACATAGCGCTTATGGTTGTGACCATTATGCTCTATTCTGCTCTCGTCACTCCAAATGACAGTGTACCAGAAGCTGTGAGGTGGTCTTTTCAGGCATATTGTAACCAGGCTTTTTGTGGCATTGGGGCAGTAAAGGCTTCTTTCTGGCAACTCGACCATGCAACTCATTTTTGTCCAAGTATCGTCGTACTGTGCTCTTTGAAACAACCACACCGTCTTTTTCCAGAGCAGCCTGTGTTACTCCTGAGGTTACCTGTGGGTTTTTCTTGGTATCACAAACAATTCTTTGGGCAGTTTTGACTGAAATCTTTCCTGGTTTACCTGACCTTGGCCGGGTTGAAAGAGATCCTCTAATTTCCCACTTCTTAATAAGTGAACAGTATCGATGACATTTGCAAGGCATTGTATATCTTTTTATACCCTTTTAAACCTTTATAAAGTTATATTACCTTGTTATGCAGGTCTTTTGAAGCACAACATTTATCTGTGGTCTTTGGGAGAGGTGGGTTCCACAATGCACTAGTTTTGTGCAATTCTAGTGTATAAAACATATTTTGTACTAACCAATGAAAACAATTATTGAGAAGTTAGAAAGGATGCAGAAGATACATAAAATAAGTTGGGGTTAAACAAGTGGATTGGCCCCCTGTTTAAATGTATCAAATTTTGCTCTTCTAAGAATAGGCAAGTAGGCTTTGGCCAAAATCATTTTGACAGTTTGTACCAGTTGTGACTTGTGACGAGGAACCAGTTGTTTCACTGGATTCACTTGCTGATGTAAAGGTTGTGTTGCAGACCATGAGGGGTAAGCTCTATTTTGCTCTCTTCCTCCACAGTACTTCAACCTGGTCTTGTCTCAGTTTGGGCCCTACCGACTGGATTACAGCAAGAATGGACGGTCAGTTTCATCTTCACTAGTTGGCAGTGTTTTATGTTTAAACTGTGCAAGCAAGGTCACATGCTGTTGCAACTTTTACTGTTGGCCCTGCGTTCGCCAAATAATTTCATTGCGCGTTTCAGTCCTATCATTTTTTGTAATTTTTTATACTCACTTCACAGTCACCTGCTGCTTGGTGGAAGGAGAGGTCATGTCAGCTGCCTGGACTGGCAGTCCAAACAGCTGATGTGTGAGATGAACGTGATGGAGACCGTCAACGATGTCAAGTGAGTGGACACGCGTCTGGGTTTTAGACACCCTTTCCTCCTTTCCTCGGCCCTCATTCTACATTGCGTGTCCTTTAGGTGGCTCCACACTGAAGCCATGTTCGCGGTGGCTCAGAAGAAGTGGCTATACATCTACGACAACCGGGGTATCGAGCTCCACTGCATCCGGAGGTTCAACGATGTTCTCCGCATGCAGTTTCTCCCCTACCACTTCCTCCTGGCTACTGCGGTGCGTTAACCTTTGCCAGCATTGTACTAAACCGGTTGACTTTCTTAGCAGACATTCTTATCAGGAGCGACCCAACATATTAAGCTGCCCCCCCCCCATAAACCCCACGTGTTCCTCCTGTCTTCCAGAGCGCAACAGGCTTCCTCCAGTACCTGGACGTGTCGGTGGGTCAGGAGGTGGCGGCCATCTGCACCAAGGCCGGCCGGCTGGACGTGATGGCCCAGAACCCCCACAACGCCATCATCCATCTGGGTCACGCCAATGGCACCGTCAGCCTCTGGTCACCCAACCAGAAGGAGCCCCTCGTCAAGATGCTCTGCCACAGCGGTGGCGTGCGTTCCCTTGCGGTTGACAAGACTGGCACGTGAGTCCCTCGAAGACCCCCAATATACTTCAGTCGGTGGCATTGAACAGGGGATGTCGTGTCATGACATAATGCAGTTTCGTTCAATGTGTATTCCACAAATGTACATCAGGGATTTGTGAAGGAGTGTATTCCTTTGCTGGTGTACTTCCCCACATGTCCAGCAGGAGGCTCACATGTACCTCTCCTGTTAATGCAGATACATGGTGACCTCAGGAATGGACAAGAAACTGAAAGTGTACGACATCAGAGCCTACAAGCCCCTGCAGTCGTACTTCCTGCCGGCAGGAGCTTCCTGTCTCACTCTGAGTCAGAGGGGCCTGCTGTCTGCTGCCACAGGGGATGTTGTCCAGGTCATTGGTGTTTACACACAGCTTTTTATATCCGTTCTGTGCATGTTTGTCTAAGCATTCTTTACATAGCAAGGTCGTGCCAAATCTCCCTCCTTTCTTTTTCTCCTTTTTTTAAAATTTTTTACATGTGTACTGTTTACCCTTCCCTCCCTTCAGAAAGCTCATGGCTCAAATACGATAAATTGTGCATGCGTGTGTGTGCGCACACATGCGTATTGGAAGCTGATACAGGATGTAGGCTATATTACTGAGTCTGTTTTAACTGAATGTGTTGTGACAGAAGTAGGGCACTTTGCATTTGGTAAAAACTGGCAGACATTTACCTACTTTTCTCATGCCTTTATCAGTGACCAAGCTGGAACTCTACCTGTCTAATATCTGCTTTAGCAAAAGGTGCTTTAAACACCACACGCCAAATATTCCCTAGCCATTGGTAACCAGTCTTCTAAAGCGGACATGTTCTGTCTGCCTCCTGTGTTTAGAGTGACGGCTAACTACAGCGTACCATGGCTTTTTAGAGCACTTAAACAGCTGTCTCTGCCTGACACGGATATTCCATGGCTTGTTTATATTTGCAGTAGCATACTGCTAAAGGTTTGAACTGACCACACTGTGGTGACCGGATACAATGATTTGGTGACCGGATGGGATGGAGTGTAAACAAAATGACCAGTTTCTCTGGTTTTACTATTCATAGGTATGTGCTTGAGTAAAATGAACATTTTTGATTTATTCTATAAACTACTGACAACATTACTCCCAAATTCCCCTCCAAAATATTGTAACTTAGATTTATTTATTTGTAGAAAACAACCACTGGTCAAAATAACCCAAAAAATATGAATTGTTTTCAGACCTCAAATAATGCAAATAAATTTTCTTTTATTAATTTTTCAACAACAAAATACTAATATTTTAACTTAGAAAGAGTTTTGAAATCAATATTTCGTGGAATAACCCAGATTTTGTATCACTGGTGGAGAGGCATGCTCTCCACCAGTCTGTCACATTGCTGTTGGGTGACTTTATGCCAGTAGCTCGGCTTTGTTTGATGGCATGTGACCATCCATTTTCTTCTTGATCAAATTCCAGAGGTTTTCAATGGGGTTCAGGACTGAAGATTTGGGTGGCGATGACAGGTTCTTGATCTGGTGGTCCTCCATCCACAACTTGATTGATCTGGCTGTGTGGCGTGGAGCATTGTCCTGCAGGAAAAACAAATTCTAAGTTTGGGAACATTGTCAGAGCAGAAGGAAGCAGGTGTTCTTCCAGGCTAAACTTGTACTTGGCTTGATTCATGCGTCCTTCACAAAGACAACTCTGCCTAAATCCAGCCTTGCTGAAGCATCCGCAGATCATCACTGATCCTCCACCAAATTTCACCGTGGGTGCAAGACACTGTGGCTTGTAGGCCTCTATAGGTCTCAGTCTAATGCGTACCAGGTGTTGGGCTAAGCTGAAAATGTCACTTGTCAGAGAAGAGGAGATTACTCCATTCCTCTATGGTCCAATCCTTATGGACCAGGGCATTGATAAAGGGCTTTTTCTGGCTTTGCACAACTTCAGCCCTGCCTCTAGGAGCCTGTTTCAAACCGTCCTTGCCGTGCACTTCACCCCAGCTGCTGTTTGCCATTCTTTTTGTAGGTCACTTGAAATCATCCTACGGTTGTTGAGTGACTTTCAAATTAGTTGTCAGGCATCTTGATCAGTGGACAGATTTTTTTGCCCTCTGTAGCTTTGTTGTCCCCAATGTCTGTTGCTTGATCTTATGTCTTTTGAAATTTTCAGGATGGAAGCAACCTGACGTTCACCATATCCCTCTGACAGTAAAGCCAGAATTGAACCTTTCTTTTCCTCACTCAAAGCTTTTCTTTTCAACTCTATTGTCATGCTGAATAGTTATTTTTTATTCAAATTAACTTTTTGCCATCCAGCTGGTCCTATTGCAGGAGGATATTGATGCCCAGAGCAGTGTTATTTATACTTTTCCTCGTTAAATTAGATTTGGTTCAGATCAGCACCTATCAGTACCTCATTAAGTAAAATGCGGTGTACCGGTATTGGAATTTAACAGACACTGGCATGCATGTAGAGATTCTGATTTACAAAAGTTTAGGAGTGGTCTGTTAATTTTTTCAAGAGCTGTATATATAAGGGATCCACTTGATTTACTTTTATCTACCTATTAAATTACATTACCTTCAATACAGAATCACCAGATATTCGAAGGTCTCCATTTTGAATCTCTGAGCTGCCTAGCTGACCAATCTGTCGTTGTGCACTTAATTGAGGCATTTAGCCACGAAATGACTGATGTGCAATGTTGTCTGTAGGTGTACCGAGACGTTTGGAGCACCCCTGTGACCAAACCCTACATGGCCCACAGGATGAAAAGCACCGTGTGGGGGGCGCACTTCTGCCCCTTCGAAGATGTCTTGGGGGTAGGCCACGGAGAGGGCTTCACCAGCATGATCGTACCAGGTCGCCGTGAAATTCAAATTCGCCTTCCACTGTAGCATGAATTCCAGTTCTTACCTCAAATTATATCGAGAAATTTGAAATTGACTAGAACCTCACAGGCTTTAACTCCCCGCTGTACCTCTGCCATCAGGTGCGGGTGAGCCCAACTTTGACGGGCTGGATGCCAACCCGTACCGCAGCTCCAAGCAGAGGCAGGAGTGGGAGGTCAAGGCTCTGCTGGATAAGATCCAGCCGGAGCTCATCTGTCTGGACCCTGGACAGCTCAGCCAAGTGGACCACTCCACCTGGGAACAGAGGCACCAGGACAAGGTCCAAGCACTGGTTAGTACCAAAATCAAGGGATGGGAGCAGTTGGTTGGGCCACGTTTTACGTTTTGAGGAAGGAAGGAAGCCGGTGACAAATCCAAACTGTGCGGTTTCATTCCAGGGCTTTGACCCGCTGGCCAAGGAGAAATTCACACCAAGGTTAAAGACCAAAGGTCGGAGCTCGAGTGGGAAAGTGGAAAAGCGCAAGAAGCAAGTTGCACATGAGGACCAGAGGGTACGTTCTATATTTAGTCAAACACAATGTGTCATTAAAAGGTGTCCTTCATATGTGACTAACATGGAAATCTCCCCTGCTCTTCTGTCTTCTACTTAATCCTCTCAGGATGTGATCCGGCAAACAGTGGAAGATAGGACGAAAATAGAGAAGGAGAGAAAGGAGAAAGAGAACAAAAAGGCAGCTGAAGCTGGTCAGAAGTCTGCTCTGGACCGATTCAGGAAATAGGACAAAGAGGCCAATATGTTGGTTGATGCCCAGCTGCCTTCTGTGGGACTGAACTTAGACCTTTCAGAAGGACAGTGTTCCTCTGAAGCCTCCATCCGCCACCGCAGGCACATGGGACAGAGTGCATACCCAAATGTATGCCATGACTAGGAACATTATCATAATCGGTGCCCTGAATTCACGCTTTGTGGCATTTATGAGTTGTCAGTGCACTCATCTAACCCATTCAGTTGTATGGAATGTCACGGAAAGACAGAGTTCTCATTATGTGTAACAAGCTCTTGTTACCATTACGATGGGCGTTTTCAACTCGGTTTAGTATTGCTACTTGTCCGAACGTGTTTATAATAAAAATGTCTCTGGGAAAGTGGTGTCCTAATTTGAGGTTAGTGTTTTAATTTGTGAGACTGAAATATAGTTTTTAATAAACAGTTGGAAATGGCAAACAAAAGGACAAGAAGATTTTACAAAAAGGGTGATGATTTGTAATTATAGTATCCTCCACAGCTTTTGAGGGTAAATTAAACAGAATGGGTCTTGTTTGGCAATAGGTATGATGTAATGTTGTCTTCAAGTGGTTTTTCTGGTTTTGCTAGTCTGCCATTCTGGAGTGACTACAGGATGATAGTAACTTGCGAGAACAAGGTTGAGAAAAAGAAGAATGTAGCCCGGGTGGAATTGCTGAGTGCTAGAAGAAAATATGAGGAGCTGAAAAAAGATCACATTTACATAATTAAATGGTGCGCTAAAGGGGTACATCATTTAAAAATCCTGCTTCTAACATTTATAATAATTTATGTTAAACATTGACACGACTAGTCACTTCCTCTTACCAAATGAGACAGGAACAGTATTAGCTTTTCTAGGGTAGTTTAGGGTGGGGGTGTGGTACATCTCGTTTTTAAATGAACTACGAGACTACAAGTCAATTCAAACTGACAACAGAGACCAGTGAGAAAATATGGAGGGCAAATTATTAGAAATGTTTTTATTTGAATATTAACTGCAATGTCTTTGGTTGAAGTATGCAGAGACGTTTCTGGGCAATCTGGCGCCCTAGGCGAGATTTCTAAATGTTGCCCGCAATCAACATAGTTTGCTGTTCGGAAAAAATAGAAATAAAGACAAAATAAAAACAATATTTACTCATGTGCAATCAAATATTTAATGACAGGTGCATGAACTGAGTAAACCAAAAATACACACAAAATCGTATTTTGTGTGCTCTTACAACAGGTCAGTTTCTGTCTTAACTGGTCACGCCTCAAATTTCCTTGCTGCAAAACTGTCACTAATATCGTCATAGGATATCTTCCTGGACAAGTCTCTGCTAATGCTCATTAACGGTAGCTAGCTTAGTGGGCTACATTTTAAATAGCTTAAACCTGAGACAAATGATTTTAAAAAATCTCCCTAAAAACATAATACTATACTTTTTTCTGCTTTCTTCCTCATCTTTACATAATGTGCCACCGAGGGCTTTTCAAATTAGAACAGCAGTCAACGGATCGCTATGAACATTAACTGACGCACTTTCTCACCCACGGTCCACACCTGGCCCTGCCCTGCTACACCATCTCTCGAAACGTCAATATCATCTCACTCTTTACAAATAAAAAAGTATTGACTATAAAAAGTATTTTATAATTTGTTTTATATTTATAATAACTGTAACTACATATGGACTGATTTCCCCCATAAATATATATTATTTATTTGATACGCACTGGTTGCGCGCTAGGCGACCGCCTGGGTTGCCTATGCCTAGAAATGCCTAAAAAAGGAGGATTATATGCTCAGTAGCTTAAAAATGTGACATATTTGGCTGGGTTCAGCTATGTTTGCCACTTTAGGGAAGTTTGGAATTAAGACCTATATAACCAGGTAAAGGGAGTTCAAAATGAACCAGTGCGTCATACAATATAAAGGAGGAGTGAAAATATATACGTTTAGGTCACTAGTTAGTTGCAAACTTATTTTGTCTTAATTATTAACTTCCAAAAGTTGTAAAGCCGAGTACTTTAACAATGTACTTTTATCTCTGTATATGCTTCCCCGTTAAGAACTAGATGTAGGTTGCCACAGTTTTAGTGCAATAAATCACAAAATGGGTCATATGGATTTTTGCAAACAGAATGTTGTGAATCTGAATCACCTGTAGGGGACAGGTGATTCAGATTGCTGCTGGTCAAGAATGTGAGGATAGATTTTTTTCTGCATCATATCAAACAACCGTCTCCAAAAGACCGAAAATGTTCTATTTTCTCTAATGAGGACTAGGCGCGAGTGTGTAAAGGCTTGGCCATGTATAGGCACTGGGTTAGAGAGTGCATCAGATAAAGGAATAAGCAGCCTACTGGGAGACAGGGTGACATTTTATTACAGTTCCAAAGGTATTCCATCTGACAAAGTGTATTGCTGACTGGTTTATTAGTGACCAAATACTTTACGCATACTAACATTTTCTTAGTCTCTTCACAAATCCATCGCACTAATACAACTTAGTACAGTACTTAGCATTCACAAGACAAATGGAAACCCGGTTCTGTCTTTGCTAGTAAAACATTCCTGTAAGTTTCACATTATCATTACAAAGGTTATTATACATCAATACTTCGTAGACACTTTTATTCACAGAGGAGCAAAAGCAGTGCTTCTGGTTTCTATGTATGAAAAACATAAGTCCCTTTGTTTACAATATACATTTTTAAGTAATTGTGTAAAATGCACTTTAATGTATTCAATGTCCTTATATTTCAGAAAAGCCCTCTGCAGCAGTTTCCATCATTCACACTCAGCTTGCTTAACATCTGTTACATATGTTAAATGAGCAGGGATATGGATATTCTGGTGTCCTCCTCTGGAGTGCAACTGACTTTACCACAAGGACATACTGGCTGACTTAAAACTGCAGAGAATATCAGTATTGTTTAGAGGAGTCTCATTATATATGTTTCTTCTTTCAGTTTTGTCTAAAGAATTGCATAGTTGAGAGTAAATGGTCCATCTAGCTGGACATCAGATATCACCCAGCCTGTCCTTCAGGTCAGTGCAAGTAAAGGAGAGGAGTCTACTTCAGAACATTGAGGTGGATCCCAAGTTTACTCTGGTCCAAGCATAAGTGGGTATCTGGCTTTGCAGGCTACAACACATCAGGGTAATAGCATTCTATTATATCTTGTTTCAGGCGGCATTCATGCTGTGATTTTTTTTATATAACAGGGAAATAGGTAATTAATTTAGCTAATGGTTACTCTGTTGAGTGTGCATTGTTGGATTATGTGGTTTTCCTCCTATCTTAAGACAAATACACTAATTGGAAGTTGCTGTGGATAAGTCTGTTTAGTGATTAAAATATAAATGTAACAATGTGTTACTGTGAACCACAGTGTGTGAGGTGTGTTCATAGAGTTAAAATTAAGAGTTAGTTGCATATTGGTGACTTCATGCAGCTTAAGTTCTAATTTATCACATCTGCATCGTATTTACAAAGGCAGTCATCTTACAAAGGCTCACTGGTACAGCTACCAGGTCAGACTTTTCAGGTTGTTTCATCTTACAGTATGCTGCCTAGTGTCTGTTTATCTTGTGTACCCGGTACATTCAAATTAGATTGTGATCTTGTGCATTGTACATCACTCTACTTCTATGCTGCAGACATGCAAATATCATGTGGGTCATTTTCTGGTTGCTAATATTTGTCTATGCAGCATGTGGGTTTTTGACAACTCTTTAACTGTATCATTCCACTAATTCCCTTTAGTTCATATTCCATCAGCTTTCGACAAATTCCCAGAGCAACAATCGTCAACATTACACACAATCAAGAATTCCTAAAAAGCTATAAAATAAATCACACTTTCATAGTGCACAGTGATTCCTCATTGTAGCCAATGAACTAGATTGCTTGTGCTATTCGCAGAACTGAAATCCTGGCAGGGGCGCAGCCTCAATAACGATCAATAAGACTTTCCGATCCACTGGGTCAATGCTTTACCCCAGAAAGCTCCCCAGCATGGCCCGGACTTTACAGACCCCGAGGGAAGCACGAATGCCAAGCCAGGAGCAGAGGGGAGTGGAGTGCACGTCAGCCCAGAACCTGAGCATCTCTCTGGGGGCTATGTGGTGGACGGATACCATTGCCTGGTAGCAACAGCGACTGTAGGGCACCGCAGGCCCCCCGGAGAAGAGTGGGCAGTGGGAGGGTAACACTCCGGCCGCACGGGCTGACAGACCCACAAACACATCCTCGGGGGGAAGAGGGGTAGGCAGGGGTGAGGCTGCTGCAGTCAGGGAGATCTTGAGCAGGGCGGAGCGGGAGAGGACGTAAGCGGTGCCACTGCAGTAGTCAGGGAAGATCGAAGCAGGGTACGCCCCTCTAGAGAGGTAGTGTTTACTGCCTGGGTCTCGGTCCGGAGACACGCTAAGGTGGACCCGGCCCAGGTACAGGTCCCCTCGCTCGTAGCTGTTGGTCATGGTGCTTCGATTCAGGTAGCGCAGCAAAGCCCCGGGGTTGAACAGAACGTCGTCGTCCACCTTGGCCACAAAATGGGCCTGGGGGCAGAAGCGTCGGGCCCAGCTCATCATGGAGAGTGTCTTCAGGGTAAGGTTGGAATAAGAGTCCCGGAAACGCCCCTGGACCAGGTCCCCTCGTTCGCGGGCTTCCTCAATCAGCAGCTTGGCTAGCCCGGGGTCAGAGGCCACCCCGACCATGAACAGGGTCATGATCCTATGACCCCTGACCTCCACCTCCCCACCCCATGTGTCCCGGATGGCCTGGCGTGCCCTTTGATTGGCTGGCGCGGAGATCACCATGGTGATTAGGTAGGGCTTAGCACGCTGGCAGACAAGATGGCTTGGCATAAGGAGGTACTCCTCTGGTCTTGTTGGGGGGACACTCTGAATAGGTATGACCCCACCCTGCGCCTCCACCACTGTGTTCATATTCATGGAGGTTACCCAAGACTCAATGAAATCTAGGAATAGCAGAGCTAGCAGGGCTGTGCTGACAATCAGCACATAGAGGGCAGGCACCACACCGAACCGACCCCCACGCTTCCCAATGCAGGGCATAAACACCCACAGCCCCCGCCCAACCATGACCTACCTCCAACCTCCACAGACACTGCAGCACCCAGGCAGCTCCGCAACTCTCTATCTGTCTATCATCCGATCTTCTTGCCTCCTGTGTGTATTTCTCCAACTTCGTCGGCGTTTGGGTGACTTAAAGTGTTGGTGGTAGGTGTTGCGGTACGCTGTCACACAGCGGACGGTGGATGTATTCCATTCAGTGCCATATTCCTGTATCCCGATCGGGTCTGAGAAGCTGCGCGTTAAAGAGTCAAATACCATAGGGTTAACACGCAAGCACACACACCCATATTGCCTGGAGCTGTCAGTGGCCTCATTTTCCAACCATGCTACCCTGTTCGCTCTAAAACCGATGGTGTTATTCTTCGTACAGATGAAAACGAAAAATCGGGCGATTTCAAAAGATAACCAACGATCGATTGTAACGATCCTGAATTTCCGATTTGACATTCACTGAATGTTTCAATATCAAATTTGTGTAGCAGTTCATTGCTTGCCATACATCATGCAATATCACAAACTACATATAGGCTGTGGTGGGCTATACGTTCAGTATTGTGGAAAGGCTCTTATTATCATTATTAAAACAAAGTACATATACAAATTAAGTCTAACTAATCGTCCCTTATAGACCAATTCAGTTCAGAAAATTATATTCACAAAAATCAATAACATAGCGCACAAAAGCTTTTCAGTCGCGCGCGTTTTTGCATCAAACGTATTGAACACCCGAAATATACTTCTACACAATTAATGTAACTGTTTAACATGTTCAATTAATTTGTATGATTAAAGACATTCCGATCTTGATTTGATTTAGGAAAATGTTATCATCCTTATGACTCTTTTCACGGCTGATATCATTCACAAACTCTTGAAAATAAAAATGCAATATAGACACCAAACCTTGAATCCAACGTAAACGACTTTGTATATCCTGTTCATTGTGCGTAATCTTCTACAATTACGTGGGGCTCAAAATGTATGAGTATAATGCGGAAACAATCCCGCCGCCTCCTCCGCAGGCTTGGTACTTTCCAGTTCATACAGCGTTAATTTTCCAGTTAAAGACCGTTAGTGCTATTTCGAACCATTGGTACGTCTCGGTGTTGCGCATGCGTTTGATATCGCCCAATTATAATTCAACAGCAGCATCTGTTTCTCGCTAGCCTCATTTATCCTGACCGGACATTTTTTTATTTGACATTTTCCTGATTTGCCGTAGAGTGAAAACATATATCTTCGGTTGACATTTAATAACATACTAATCTATTTACAACTTATTGGCTTTGTTTTTGATTTCCCGATTGCAATCAATCATTTGCATTGTTTTGATTGAGAGTAAATAAAATCGTTTCTGCTGAATATGGGCTTCATCAAGGCTTATTTTTGAGTAAATATGACTTTAGTGTTAGCCTGTTTATACCGAGCCAGAGACCTCACCTCACGCTAATGAGGGTTTATATTCTGTCTGGAGAACTGGTGACTACAAAAAGAACTACAAAAAGTAGTCAAATGTAGTGCTATCATAGAGTGGACCGAATGTTCTATTGAGTATGATGTCAACATGGATGTTTGGCAAACCATGTAGATCACATTGCTTGGAAATACAATTCTGAATGATCGTAAGTAAAAGTGGGTCGTAGAGTAGATCACTACATTATAATACATAATTCATATGTAGATATATACACAGATGGGTCAAAGGATACAAACACTGGGCAAACAGGAGCAGGAATTGTTATATCTGAATTCAATACTCAACTGTGTAAGAAATTAACTAAGGATTGTTGGCCTATCCCTCTGAAATTATTGCTGCACTGAACAAAATTATAAACACAACACTTAACGTTTTTGCCTCCATTTATCATGAGCTGAACTCAAAGATCTAAGACTTTCTCTACACAAAATACTTATTTCTTTCAAATATTGTTCATAAATCTGTGTTAGTGAGCACTTCTTCTTTGCCAAGATAATCCATCCACCTCACAGGTGTGGCATATCAAGATGCTGATCAGACAGCATGAAAATTGCACAGGTGTGCCTTAGGCTGACCACAATAAAAGACCACTCGAAAATATGCAGTTCCATCACACAGATGTCGCAATTTTTGGTGGAGAGTGCAATTGGGATGCTAACTGCAGGAATGTCCACCAGAGCTGTTGGCCATGAATTGAATGCTGTCAGGAACAGTCTCAGGGAAGCTCATCTGCATGCTCAATGTCGTAATTGGGTCTTGACCTGACTACAGTTCATCGTCGTAACCGAGTTGAGTGGGCAAATGCTCACATTCGATGATGTCTGGCACTTTGGAGAGGTGTTCTCTTCACGGATGAATCCCAGTTTTCACAGTATAGGGCAGATAGCAGATGAGCGGTTTGCTGATGTCAACATTATGGATCGAGTACCCCAGGGTGGCAGTTGGGTTATGGTATGGGCAGGCGTGTGTTTTGGACAACAAACACAGGTGCATTTTATTGACGGCATTTTGATGCACAGAATGC
Organism: Esox niger; assembly: GCA_016801105.1. Taxonomy (NCBI): domain Eukaryota; kingdom Metazoa; phylum Chordata; class Actinopteri; order Esociformes; family Esocidae; genus Esox; species Esox niger. Next base: position 26,552 of record JACXGJ010004106.1, on the reverse strand, counting down.
ACCTTGAATACACCTACGGCTGGCCCCCTAAGGCACACCTGCCCCCAGTTTCATTGTATTGGAGGGGTCTGAAAATCAATCAGTATCTGGTATGACCACCATTTGCCTCACGCAATGCAACAAATCTCCTTTGCATTAAGTTGATCAGGATGTTGATTGTGGCCTGTGGATTGTTGTCCACTGCTCTTCAATTGTTGTGCAAAGTTGCTGGATATTGGCAGGACCTGGAAAACGTTGTTGTATAAGCCGTATGCTGGCCATGCAAGAACTGGATGTTTTCAGCTTCCAGGAATTGTGTACAGATCTTTGCCACATGGGGCCGTGCATTATCACATTATCATGCTGCAACATGAGGTGATGGTTGTAGATGAATGGCACAACAATGGGCTTCAGGATCTCGTCCCAGTATCTCTGTGCATTCAAAATGCCATCAATAAAATGCACCTGTGTTTGTTGTCCATAACACACGCCTGCCCATACCATAGCCCAACAGTCACCACAGCCCTGCTAGCTCTGCATAGAGAAAGTCTTAGATCTTTGAGTTCAGCTCATGATAAATGAGGGCAAAAACCAAAGTGTTACGTTTATTATTTTGTTCATTGTATTAGCCAATAGTGGCGTTGCAGTGGGTTGGGGAGATTGAACCGAGTTACATTGTGGCCAATGGTATGGGCGGAGTAAAATGCCAGCAACAATTTTTTTAAGTTTCAAAAAGTATTATTTTCTCAGCCGTCCATAAATTAAATAAGCTAATATAATTTATATTCAGTCCATTTACAAATATTTAGCTATTAATATATTAAATGCGGGCACTCGCAAGTTCTGACTGTAGTGAAGTTAATGGAATTTGATAAAGTATATTAAGGATTAGAAAGGCATTAATAGCTCACGAATGATTTGAGCTACGTTACCTAAAACGTCGCGTGTGTAAATTTCACACGTCTGCTGCTTGTATGCCGTTAGCTAGCAAACACGTTTATTAATATCGGGACCATTCAAAGTAAAGAAGTAAAATATTAAATGACGTAATTGTACATTACCGGGCGTGGTAAACTAAAAAAAAAAAAAAGCATTTTGGAGACTATATAAATATTTATAATAGTTACTGTATTACGTAATCCTTTTTTTTTTCTAAAGAAATTAACCAGCCATCGAGTGATATGAGTCATGAGTCGAGTGATATGAGTCATTGTTTTTCAAGTACTGTATAGCTATTAGCTAGCCATCTACAGTAATATTTGTACAAAAGTACAATTTAGTTCCGTTAATAAACGTTCTGTTGTCCACGTTATTTCAGAAAAAAAGTAATGGTTGTGGTAAAAGTTTCATTCCTACTGTTTTAATAGCGTAATGATAAAAGACAGTCTGCCACATAGCGCGGATCAAAACCAGCCTGGGACAACAACATTCATCCTTTCAAATTACGGACCGGCTGAACTAGGCGTGCTTGGTTACTTTTCTGGTGCTTCAGTCGTACTTGTCACCAGGCGATTTACTGTAGATCGCACAGCAACGATGAAATTATGTTGATATAGTGTACTTATTGCCCTGGCCAGGCCGATTAGACACTGGCTAAAATGTGTCCTCTCAGAAAAGTAAATACACCAGCCTAATTTGCTTCATAGGATTTTACTTAAGCATGAAAATTATTTGCAATCACAACACTTAATTTGACCAAATCGTTGTCAAAGCCCTTTTTACATCAGTTGTCTCAAAGTGCTTTTACAGTCACACAGTCTAACACCCCTAATACCAAGCAGGTGATGCACAGTGGCTAAGATTAACTCTCTAGTACGTTTAAAAAATAGGAAGAAACCTAGAGAAGAGCCAGATTCTGAGTACATGACCTGCTGGGCCACTTTAATGTTTTTGCGTGTTCAGATGAAAATTAGGTTAATAAATACACGTGGGCTGTGTCCAGAATCCTTAAACAGAATCCAAGTCGGCTGTATAACCAGGTGGACAAGGAGAGTAAGGTGTGGGGCATTGGCTGCCAGAATCGTCAGGCAGCAACTTGATCTGCAACACAACCAGGATGACTTTGGACAGGGACACAAGGAAGGTTAGAGAGCATTCCTTGGATTAAAAAAGATACCTGACCATACTGTTCATACTGGCTCTAGTCCCCTGGCACAATAATATACTAGCGGAATATTTGGGGCTAAGGCAGGAGGTTCCAGAGACACTGTGGCCCTATCCAAAGGTAACCTCGCAGAGTGGTTATTTCCTCAGCAATCAAGGCATGTAAAAGATGTACCTTAGACAACGTTTGTCTGTAACTATATGTTAGGTGGTGAAAATTATAGACCAACTTACATGTTTGTATAACAGTTGATGTGTATAATTAATTCTTAGATCTATCAAAGTAGACACCTTCCACAACAAGAGGCTTAGTTTGTCAAAATAATACACCTATTCAATCAATCAAATGTATTTTATAAAGCCCTTTTTACATCAGAAGTTGTCACAAAGTGTTTTCACAAAACATCCGGCCTTAAACCCCAGGGAGAAAACAACAGTAGAAGTAGAGGTTCAACACTACAACAGTAAAAAAACTCCCTAAGGCCGAAATTTAGGAAGAAACCTAGAGAGGAACCAGGCTCTGAGGGGTGACCAGTCCTCTTCTGGCTGTGCCAGGTGAACATATTAAGAGTCCAAATTGTAATAGTTAACCAATGCATGTGTGCTGAGCCCTGAGTCTATTTTAACCTAGTCCAGATCAGAGGCATGACCAGATGGACAAGGACAGGGACAGACCGGGGGGGGATCAGCAGAGTGGCAGCTGAAAACGTCAGGTATCGTCTTGATCTGCAACAACCAGGAGGATTAGGACAGGGACAGCAATGACTCAAGCCTGGGACTCCGCAGGTGTGTGTCAAGACCTCATGTCTTTCTAAGTTTAAAACGACAGAAGTCAAAAATGCATTCCTTAGATCTACAAGGAATAATGGAGAACTGACCCTACTTGTCACAAAACTGCCTACCTTAAAACAGCTCCGATGAAGCTTGTGTGCACCACAGAAAAACTGCTACTGTGTTCATTAAAAATCCACTGAGTGTAACTAAGATGTTAATACATTTGTACGGTATCAAAAGCAAATTTTGTGAAAAAGTTGACCCTTCGTACAGGATGAGAAGAATCAGAACATACTACTACCAGCTTTTGCTAATGGTGCATAGTTCCCTTTCAAAAGACAGGTTATGTTGCATATTTCAAGAAGTGTAACTATCGAATGGCAGTTTTACTGACAAGTAGTTAAAATACCAATATCATATTGAAGATGGACTCTAACAGCTCAACACATGGAGGAAGTGTTTAAGGCAGGCTGACGTGCATTATAAGCTATACACTTTCTGTATAAATGTCTTACTAAATGTTTTTTTTCCTGATTAGTAATACATTCAAGTTGTTTGCTTGTTTTAACATTGTGTATTAGTGAAAAATGCAGTATGTTTACCTATAAACAATCAGGTTGTATGTATTTATAAATGATTAAGTACTTTATGGTCAGTGTGGGTATAATGGTGGAGAGGACATGTGCAGACATTGAGGGTCTAATCTGACATTAATTGACTGGACAAAGAATGTAACAATAACTAAGCCCAGCCACTGTGTGGTTTAAGGGAGTGACAGTTATTTGCCCAACCCTGTGGGTTTAGACCAGGGTTGCCCAACCCCGTATCCTGGAGATCTCTCCAACCCCATTTGCCAGTAAGACTGATTTAGCAAATTATTTTTCAAATCTTCAATCAATTATTTGTATCAGGTGAGATATATTAGGGTTGAAAATAAAATGTACAGGATGGTAGATCTCCAGGAACAGGTCTGGGCAGTCCTGGTGTACACAGCCACAACACTATACATTGTCCCCTCCCCCGCTCCCACCATTATCTGCTGGACATGTTAATGCGCATTCATTTCATTTCAGATATTAGGACAGGCGAAGAGAGTAATGTATAACAATATAATAACATTTTGTAAGCAGAGATTACCATGCAGTTCATTTTAGATTATAGTACATGTGAAGATAAATCATAATGTAAGAATATAACAACAGTGTCAAGAGGGCACCTCTTGACTAAGAATACATGTTCCAAAAAACTACAGAAGCACAAAGTGCCATAGTGGTCAAATTCATTTTACACAGACCTTTTAATTTAAACAGCATGAAGCAACAACATGAATGCATCTGAAATATATTCACTATAAATATCAAGAACAGCTTAAATTATATACATTTACATTAATTTGAGTAATTTAATCAAAATTCAATAAATATTTTCACACCAATCAATATCCTAATAAGAAATGACAATATATTGACAACAGAATCTACCAATCGGCTTCCGTTTGATGAAGGCAGACAGTCTGACGTCAGCGCTGTCTGGCTGGCTCTGGGTTGTGCGCCATGTGTGCGCTAGAGAGAAAAGCGCAGGGCGCGCTAGGAGAAGAAAAAACTCACAGCACGCTGGCGGAACGGGGTCACGAACTATGACCTTTCACAGAAGAAAAACAAAAACAAATATTTTTTATAATACAAGACCGTAAATCTGCTATCTTTGACATCGGTGGTAAGTCGTTATCTGAAATATGTAATCAGCTGAAAGCTAATAATTCACAATCGAGACAAAAACAGGATAGTTGTGGATGTAGCCTGCTCCAGCTGGGCTATTAGGGAGATCTCTACTGTACCTACCCCGTCTCGCTAGGTTCAGTGTGGTTGTTAAAAATCGGTGGTTCTGTCATCTCATTTTATGTCAACGTTTGACCTACTACTTCAATAAGATATTAAAATAATCCACTCACCAGTGACATCTTCAAAACCTTCTCGATCATTAATCCGTTATAGATGGCTAGATTTTTGCACGTTTATATCTCTAACGGAGGACAAATAAAGATAGCCGCCTGGCAGTATCTCTGCAGCGAACAAAGTTAGCATGAAAGCTAGCAAGCCTTCGAGTACCGCGCAGATGAACCCGACCCTTTTACCTTTGCCATCTCAGGGGTTGTTTTTTAGGGTTGCATTAATAATACTATAAGTGTGCATAGATTTTACGTGTCACGATTTTCTTATTGAATTAATCGTATTAAATAACGGGAATTTCGTTGTTATTAATATATTTGTATTTATATATATATACGTACATTTAATGAATGGCAGCCTGCCGTATTGTTGGCTAATTGCCAGGTTCTCCATTTTGTTCGGTTTGGAAGTTGGTAAAATACATTTTTGATAGACTCGTGGTTTGGCTATTGAGCGGACGAACCTAAAGCCATCCCCCATCTTTAAGCCAATGACATCCCTTACCTCAGTTCAAATAAAATAATTGTTTTTAAACGACACACACGTCCAGATATGTAGACAGGCTGACGACAGTGAAAATCATAGGATTCTCTCAAACTATCTTAAACAAAAAAATTCTGAACTGAATAGTGTGATACTAAGGTGTAATTTAATTACTGAAGTAATATACTTATGCCCTTCTATCTTTAGTCAAATCACTGCCCTCCACTGGATAGATTGTCCTCAGATAGCTTGCTCTCTCTCAGAGGACAGGGGTCATTGATTGCTGCATTTCTGACAAAGGGGCTTGCATGCAAAGAGGTTATCACATATCACTACAAGTAAAGGGAATGTAAAAATAGAATACCCGGGAAATGAGCAAGATGATACGAATGTTGGCTCTGGCAAGGTGTAATTGTCCGGAATACTGAGCAGTATGGTAGCTAAAATCAACCTGATGAAATCAAAGATGAAAATGGAGAATGAGGGAGCTTATAAATCTGAATAGTGTGAAGACAAATTAAGAATTTAATAAAGGCACTGGTTCACTGAGAAATGTACTGTTTTAAAACTTGATATTAGATTGTTCCGGACACTAAAAGTTGGTTATGGGCCAAGAGAAACTGTCATATGTGGTTTGGTCTTCATTACACTGCGTATTTTAAAATCTCAGGAAGTAATTGTGGGGTTTATTTTATTTTTTTCAAAATTACTTACATTAACTTTGGAAAATGTTACTTAAAGTTGTTTTGTCCCCCCAAAAAATACATGTTCATATATACTATTTTCAGGGCTCCAACACCTCACATCAAGTTGTAAAACAGTAAAGGGTTCCTTTGTGAATGTAGCCACTGGTAGTACACTCTTGTTACGATTCAGAATATGTACAAATATATTCAGCAAAGGTCCTACCTGATCTAGGTCAATGAAAAAGATTGTTTGTTTTCCCTTTCAAAACATTTCCTCAGGTTGGTTCCTGTTAAAGGTGACCCTGCCTACTGATTTGAGAGAGGTTTGCATATCTCTGCCTTTGACTGTCTTTGGTTGCTCCAGACAGTCCTGGCTAATGACCTTAAATCACCATGACAACCAACATGGAGGTGCTTGATCAGCAGAAAGTGGCCTCTGAGCAGGTGGCAGAGGTGAGGTACAGTTGTTTTGATACTACTGAAGAAGATATAGGGTTGTAAGTAGTCTAGTGGTAGAGGAACTGAACAGTGGCCAAAAGTTTGCTTGATCTAACCTGTCCTTAAGCAAGGTTAATTCTAGCCATAATTGCCTCTAGGTTGTTGATGTAATCAGAGAAATGCATTTACATTAAATGTGTACTTAGTCAATGTACTTGGTAAAATAATATACACTGCACAAGGGAACATTTAAATTACACATTGGGTCTTGATGAACATATTTGTTTAAGATCAAAATCTTTACTGTACATTGTGTAATTTGTTGAGAACAAAATGATGTAACAACGGTCAGTTGAAACCAAAATAACCAACTGATTGAGGGCTGGATTCAAACTCACACTGAAAATTAGATTAAACAGTTGAAATCACAAGCTGATCCAATTGGTGTGGGAATTTCATCATGGCAACTCATAATGTGACTCTGTAGTGTGAATGGGCCCCACGTGCCTGAAGGCACTCCCAAAAACATCTGGGCATGGTCCTGATGAGACGGTGGATGGTGTCCTGGGTGATCTCCTAGACCTGGATCAGGGCATCAGTGAGCTCCTGGACAGTCTGTGGGGCAACTTGGCCGCGTCAGATGCACCAATACATAACGTCCCAGAGGACCTCACTTGGATGCTGGTCCGGGGAACGTGAGGGCCAGCCAATGGCATCAATGCCTTCACCATCCAGGAACTGCCTACACATTGCCCACATGAGGCTGGGAATTGTCCTGCACAAGGAGGAACCCAGCGCCCACTGCACCAGTGTAAGGTCTGACGATGGGTCTGAGAATTTCATCCTGGTTCCCCACAGCAGCAAGGCTACCGTTGGCTAGCACGTGGCGGTCTGTGCAACCCTCTGAGGAAATGCCTCCCCAGACCATCACTGACCCATCGCCAAAACTGTCATGCTGTGTGTTTTCGCAGGTAGCATTATGTTCACCGCATTGTCTCCAGACTCTTTCACATCTATCACATGTGTTCTGTGTGAACCTGCTCTCATCTGTGAAGAGAACTGTGTGCCAATGGCGGACCTGTCATTTCTGGTGTTCTCTGCCGAATGCCAGTCAAGCTGCATGGTGCTGGGCTGTGAGCACAGGTCCTACTAGAGGAGGTTGGGCCCTCATGCCACCCAAATGGAGTCTGTATCCGACAGTTTGGTCGGAAACATGCACACCAGTAGCCTGCTGGAGGTCATTTTGTGGAGCTCTGGCAGTGCTCCTCCTCTTCCTTCTCTCACAAATGAGCAGATTCTGGTCCTGCTGCTAGGTTGATGCCCTTTTACGGTCCAGCTCTCCTAGTGTATTGGCCTGTCTCCTTGTATCTCCTCCATGTTCTAGAGATTGTAGCAAACCTTCTTGCGCCGGCACGTATGGATGTGCCATCCTGGAGGAGCTAGATTGCCTGTGCAATCTGAATGGGCTGCAGGTACCACCTCATGCTACCAATAGTGACAAAGACACAAGCAAAACAAAAAACTAGAGAAGAATCTGTCAGGCAGGATACGGAGAGACCAATTGTCTGTGGCCACCATCTGTAAAACAATTCCCTTTTTTCAGGGTTGTCTTGCTGTTGCCTCTCCAGTGCACCTGTTGTCACTTTCATTTGCACCAACAGGTGAAATTGATTCACAATCTCTTATGATTCCTAACAGGACAGACTGATATCCCTGAACTTTAATTGACTTGGTGTTATACTGTGATGATTATGTGTTCCCTTCATTTTATTGAGCAGTGTATATGGGTTGTGTGTTCTGTTCGGAGGTGAATTGTTATGGCTTGTTTACTGTGTTTGTGAAACATTGACCTAAAACCATCCCACATATCCCATTAACATTATAACATTATAAGGCAATGCACAGCTGCTTTTTGTGGCCAGGTCGGTCGATTTTGTCTGTGGTTGCCGTGGAGACTGTGGGCACTCTTAACCTTCTGAGTAGAGGGGTCACTCCGGGGTCACAGGCAGTTTCCTCCTCTATCTGGTGACTGACTTGACATTCTGCTCCTTAAAGTTGTTGGTTAGTGAGCGTGTGGTCCATGTCTATGTGTATGTATAGAGACCAGATGTCACGAGAAAGATAGTTAAACCTGTCGGTCTTTACGGTTTTTGGGAAAAACATTAGGTTTTGCTTAGAAGTAAATTTTAGGGTACCACTATTGGGCATAGTGTAATAATTAGGGTTCGTTTTAGGTATAGACATTAGGGCTCGGTAAAGACGTACAATTTAGTTTAAGGTTAGGGTTAACTTCAGAGCTATGGAAAACGGAATGTGGATTTCTGGGTTTCTGGTACCCACAAGGATAGAAAACCAACTATGTGTGTGTATTTGTGCACATGTGTGTTGTGCGCACATCATTTGTGTTACTTCACTATTCATTCATTGGTTTTGGGTGTTTCAGTTGCAGACGTCTCCCGCTGGCTTGTCAGTGACAAGTGTCTCTCCGCAGCATTTCCAGGTCATCTCCACGGAGCCATCAGCCACACCACAGCATATACAGGTGACAACACTCCACAATAAGGTCCTGTATGTTAAGACTAGAAGGAACTGCCCCACATCGACAGCATACATCCTATGATAGGGGCACCCTATAGTGTCTTTTGGTGAGGGTGGATGTGTAAGATATGAAAGCATTGCTGTAGTCAAGCATGTTAGTGATAAAAGCGTGCATTCGTTTCTCTCTATCTTGTTCCTCTCTCTTTTTCCCTCTCACTTTCTCTCTGTCTCCCCTTCCCTCACTCCCTCTCAGATTGTACGGGACCAGCAGACTGGCCAGAGGATCCAAATCGTCACGAGCATGGATCCCTCCAGTGGGCCCAAGCAGCAGTTTATCCTGGCGGCATCCGATGGCTCCGGATCTGGAAAAGTCATCCTGACGTGTCCAGAGAATCAGAGCGGCAAACAGCTCATCTTTGCCACAGCAGACAGCCTGGTACCCGGCACGATACAGGTAGGAAGGCGTAACGCGACAACACCGTTCCAACGCGGACGGCTACAGGTGTGGAATTAAACATAGACCCCGCTGTTTCAGCCCAGAGACAGCTGTAGACCTCCCCAAATCGCACATTGAAACCACAGCGATAAATGACAGCTGCGTGAACTTTGACCCCGCAGTGACCCTCCCAATGACCTCTACCCCTCCCGGTGTTCCAGATTGTAACAGACGCAGCGTCGGTGGAGAGGTTACTGGGTAATGCCGGGGAGGTTGGCCGTCCGCAGCCTGTAGAGTATTGCGTTGTGTGTGGAGACAAGGCTTCAGGTGCGCGGCGCGCATTCATGCACGCAGGCACACACACACACACACACACACACCATTATCCCATCCATGCCCATGACGCTCATCTGTCCCTCTGTCCAGGCCGTCACTACGGGGCCGTAAGCTGTGAGGGCTGTAAAGGCTTCTTCAAAAGGAGCGTGAGGAAGAACCTGACGTACAGTTGCCGTAGCAACCAGGAGTGTGTTGTCAACAAGCACCACCGCAACCGCTGTCAGTTCTGTCGTCTGAGGAAATGCCTGGACATGGGCATGAAGATGGAGTGTGAGTCCCAACCCGTCCCAACCACTGAGTCCCAACCACTGAGTCCCAACCACTGAGTCCCAACCACTGAGTCCCAACCCGTCCCATCCACTGAGTCCCATCCACTGAGTCCCATCCACTGAGTCCCATCCACTGAGTCCCATCCACTGAGTCCCATCCACTGAGTCCCATCCACTGAGTCCCAACCACTGAGTCCCAACCACTGAGTCCCAACCACTGAGTCCCAACCACTGAGTCCCAACCACTGAGTCCCAACCACTGAGTCCCAACCACTGAGTCCCAACCACTGAGTCCCAACCCGTCCCAACCGCTCACAGCACTGTTGTTGTACTTTCGTTTGTTAGCCAAGTGGTTCCAGATCCCGAATGCTGATGCTGGTTGAAACCTTTTGCATGTCAGATTGTATACTATGGCTGTAACCAAACAGTTCACTACTGACTGCGTTTCTATATGTAATAGCCATGAGGCACCTTATGGGTTCGTGGTATGTTGGCCATATATCACACCTAGTCTTATCGAGTACTTCCACAATGGTTTAGTCTGTAAGGAAGGTGGTCCAACCAAGCTATTACATCAGCAGTAGGAACGTGAATCAATCCAATATCATTTGTCTATAACCTCTATAGGTTTCTTGCAAAATTTCAGCCTTCTTAGGGAGTTTTTCCTAGCCACTGAAGTTCAACACTACTGTTGTTTGCTCCATGGGGTTTAAAACTGGGTGTTTTGTAAAAGCACTTTGTGACAACTGCTGAAAAAGGGCTTTATAAAATAAATTTGAATAAAATAAATAGATTTTGATTGATAACGGTATTTTTTGTTTTTACATTTTAAAAAGGCATAGTGAGAGTGGGGAGGATGTTTGGGTTGGCTGTATTTGGTGGATTGAAAATGACTGCTGGCAAAATATTTTCCTGAAGTCACGAGGGCTTTTCTGAGTTGCCTTGGTTTCTATTGTGTGTTTCCTTAGCCGTCCAGAGTGAGAGGAAGCCCGTTGACCTGCCCAGAGAGAGGCCTGCCAACTGTGCTGCGTCCACGGAGAAGATCTACATCAGGAAGAACCTGATGAGCCCGCTCATAGCCACGCCAACCTTCATTGCCGACAGTGAGAGCTCCAGGTCAGACACCGAGTTGGCCTTCTTACTTCTCCTTGTGATTTCATTGGTCGCGTGGGTTAGGCTCACTCCTCTGATTGGTGCTCTAGGTTTGTCTCTGGGGCTAGATCCAATTGGTTAGACTAAGGTCTGTGACTGGTGTTGTGTGCAGATCCAGTCTTCTAGACCCAGGGATGTTGGTGAACATCCAGCAGCCGCTGATCCAGGCCGAAGGGACACTACTTTTGGCTACAGACCCCAAGGTACCAGCCCGACTATTCATTCCTGACATTCTGTCATTGTGACGCTCATTGTAGCTCCCTACAGTGTAGATCTAATCAATGGCTCAATGGTTGTGTCCCCTGGCCTCCCCAGTCTGAGTCGGGGCAGGGGGACCTGGGGACGCTGGCCAGCGTGGTGACGTCTCTGGCCAACCTGAACGACACCCTGAGCGAGTCCCTGAACAACGGGGATACCTCAGATGACCCGCAAGAGGAGCAGTCTGCCATCGAGATCACACGGTATGGGTGCAGTCATGAAAAACTTTTTCATGAAAAAAGCCTTTTCATGAAAAAAGCCTTTTTCAGCTACTAGCCTTTTTGTCGTTCTTACTCTTTCAATGTCTTGACCTCTCCAAATGCTTTTGCAGGTTTAGAGGTTTTAGAGGTTCGGGAAAATAGATTTCTAACTGAAGAAAACGTATTGTGTGCATGTAACTGCTCCTGTATTGCATGTATGTGTCTTCAGTGCCTTTGACACCTTGGCCAAAGCCCTGAATCCGTCCGAGTCGGGAGCAGGGCAGAACCTGGCAGAGGAAGGGGACTGTGTGGGCGGGGCCACCATCCAGTTAATCAGCAGAGACCAGGTGACCCCCCTCATTGAGGTGGAGGGGCCGTTGCTCACAGACACACATGTTAGCTTCAAGGTGGGGGTCCGGAACTTCATGTTCCACCACAGAACAAATGTTGCACATAACTCTGATTTATTCACTGACCTGACATGGCTGTTTTCTACATGGTTCTTCCAGCTGACCATGCCAAGCCCCATGCCAGAGTATCTAAATGTACACTACATATGTGAGTCAGCGTCCCGCCTCCTGTTCCTTTCCATGCACTGGGCACGCTCCATCCCGGCATTCTCCGCTCTCGGGTGAGATCAAGTGTCTATATCTTCAGGGTTGGGTAGGTGACTTGCTAAATGTCATTTGTTATAGATACTCCAGTAATCCTAAACACGGCTATTGTATTAGCCTAACTCAGTAACAATCTGGTTACTTTCTAGTTACTTTGGGATTACTACCCAGTTTAGAGGTATTAGACATACTCAAAAGGTCCGGCCAGGCACTGGAGGATCATAGATTAAGCTGCTCCTTTTCCAACCTCGATTTGAATGTTGTTGACCCAACACAAATGTGTAAATGGAAATGAATCCTATGAGTAATCATCTACATGTGCATCTCAAAGAATTTGAATATCATAGTTAAGTTAATTTATTTCCGTATTTCAAGTCAAAAGTGACACCATATATTCTAAATTAATTACACAAAGTGAAACATCAAAGCCTTTTTGTTTCAATCTTGATAATTACAACCTACAACTAATGGAAATCAAATATCCAATATTTCAAAATATTAGAATAAAAAATGTGTCATACAGAAATGTTGACCTGAGAAGAGCTCTGAACAGCTAATTAACTCAAAACACCTGCAAAGGCTTCCTAAGTGTGTTAATTCATGCACTCAATAATTGGTCGGGGGTCCTATTGCACGTATTGCTACATCAATGCAGCGAGGTATGGAAGCAATCAGCCTGTGGCACTGCTGAGGTGTTATGGAAGATCAGGTAGATTTGATAACAGCCTTCAGTTTGTCTGTGTTGTTGGGTCTGTTGTATCTCATTTTCCTTTTGACAATAGCCCATAGATGCTCTATGGGGTTCAGGTCAGGCGAGTCAGCTGGCCAATCAAGCACAGTAATGACATGGGCAACAAACCAGCTACCAGTCGTTTTGACAGTGTGGGCAGGTGCCAAGTCCTACTGGAAAAGGAAATCAGCATTTCCATGAAGCTTGTCAGCTGATGGAAGCATGACATGGCACCCCAAACCATCACTGACTGTGGAAACTTCACACTGGACTTCAAGCAACTTGGATTCTGTGCCTCTCCACTCCTCCTCCAGACTCTGGGACCTTGATTTCCAAATGAAATGCAAAATTTACTTTCATCTGAAGTGGACTTTGAACCACTGAGCAACGGTCCAGTTCATGGTCTCCTTGGCCCAGGTAAGATGCTTCTGACGTTGTCTCTGGTTCAGGAGTGGTTTGAGACTAGGAATGCAACACTTGTAGCCCCTTTCCTGGACACGTCTGTGTGTGGTGGCTCTTGATGCACTGACTCCTCAGTCCACTCCTTGAATTGGCTTTGCTTGAGAATCCTCTCAAGGCTGCAGTCATCCCTGTTCCTTGTGTACATTTTTCTTTTCCCTTCCAGTCAACTTTCCATGAATATGTTTTGATACAGCCCTCCGCAAACAGCCAGCCCATTCAGCAATGACCTTCTATGGCTTACCCTCCTCCTGGAGGGAGTCAATAAGCGTCTTTTGGACAATTGTCAACTCACCAGTCTTTTGTGTACTGAACCAGACTGAGAGATTGCAGGCTCAGGGAGATATTTTGCTGATTAGACTGTTCTCAGGTCAACATTTCTGTGTTGTAAATTGTTTATTCTAATATTTTGAGATACTTCCATGAGCTGTAGGACATAATCATCAAGACTGAAACAAAAAAGGCTTGACATTTCACTTTGTGTAATGAATCTAGAATATATGAAGGTGTCACTTTTTGATTTGAATTATAGAAGTAAAATACTTTTCCACAATATTCAAATGCACCTGTATTGTATCAAAAGGAACAATACTAATTGAATACAGTATTCCTGTTTCTAACCTCCCAACCCTGAATGTTTCCAGACTCTTAGTGCGTGTAACTGTTACTTAGTGCGTGTTACTTAGTGTACAGTAACTGACCATGTCTCTGTCTCAGTCAGGAGAGCACCACCTGCTTGGTGCGCGCCTGTTGGAACGAGCTGTTCACCCTGGGGCTCGCTCAGTGTGCCCACATCATGAGTCTCTCCACAATCCTGGAAGCCATCATCAACCATCTGCAGAACAGCATCCAGGACGGTATGATATCAGACTCCAGATCTCCACGCGACACGTGGAGCGTGGGAGATTCGCAAAACCCTCCGTCCGACAACCCGAGACACAGAAACCACGCTCGCAGAACTCGGTCGTTGATATTATGGGATGTTCTCAACTGTTTGTTTGTGTCTGCCGTTCCCCTGACAGACAGGGTGTCTGGAGAGAGAGTGAAGCTCGTGATGGAACACATCTGGAAGCTGCAGGAGTTCTGCAACAGCATGGCTAAGATGGAGACAGACAGCTATGAGTACGCCTACCTGAAAGCCATAGTTCTCTTCAGCCCCGGTGAGCGTAGTCCTACAAACCTCATACATTGGTCCAGACACACATCACAGGTCCTTCATAGACCTTGTGTTTTATCCAGGTTAGGTCACGTAATCATGGAAACTTTAGGCCCTTAGGCCGTACTGATATCATCAGAAATGAGTCACATTCCACCCTGAGAAGTTTCTTTGAGATATTCTTTACATATGTACATTATATCATTAATACCATACTTACCTCCTAGTGAATAGTTAGGAAACAGACATTGTGTGTCTCACTAATCAGACCATCCAGGCCTGAACAGTTGCAGTCAGATCGAGAAGTTCCAGGAGAAGGCCCAGATGGAGCTGCAGGACTACGTGCAGAAGACCTATCCCGACGACACCTACAGGTACATGAACCCCACCCCCGTCTCCCCAAGATGAACCTTTTGTCTGTTGCTGAACTACGCGCTGGTCTGACGGCTTTCCCCAGGTTGACCCGTACTCTGACGCGTCTCCCGGCGTTGCGCCTGATGAGCTCCAGCATCACGGAGGAGCTCTTCTTCACGGGCCTCATCGGCAACGTGCCCATCGACAGCATCATCCCGTACATCCTTAAAATGGAGACGGCGGACTACAACACCCAGTTCGTAGGTCCCACCGCGTGACCCGTCCCCCTACAATGCTAACCACGCCCAAAACTTCTCCGGCCCCCCTCTTGAGACTCCGGCCCGAATTCCACAAAAAAGAGCTCTCACTCTGAATCCCCAATCTCTTTCCCTGAAAACACTTATGGTTTTTGGAACCGCTCTCCAAACGATGCAAAGTCACTGGCGAATCAGAGCGCGTGTCTCCTGAACCATGTTGCTCTCCAGGTTTGCGATTATGCATAACTATGGAGTAGCCCTGGATGCATGATGAGACTGAGTCCGTCTGTAGTCTGGGATTCTGAGCACTTATGTTGCCTTTAAGACAACTCATAACTTTGGAAAAGGGCGTAGGCTTATTTTGTTTCTGAACTGTAATTGAAATTGGCCCGTAGTTTCAAGTTGTCTTGAACGTATCATTAACATGCAGAGAAGGGAGGAGTCAGGGCTGGCTTGTCTCTCTCATTAGCACTTTAGCAAAACGGCTCCAGTGTGTTGTACAGTCAATGTTTTAGCTAAAGCCTTTTGATATGCTTTTATCTTATGCAAGCCTTTCTGTACATTCAACAAGTATATCAATCCAGTTATCGCCTGCGTCTTGTTCTAATCTCGATAAGCTATATTTAACAACTAGCCGACACTGAATGAGCGACGCTTGCCTGAATGTCATTACATGGATACATTGAGATGTGAATTGGTGTAAAGGTTTGTTCTGTTTGGGTACTTTGAACCTTTCACCATATCGTACAATGTAACACAGAATATTATCATGCTCATTCATGCCTCAAGCACTGTCTGTACTGAGAACCTTTTGGTTGAAGTCAACCTATTTTTCCTAAATCAGGTACAATACGTTTCTCAGTCTAATAGCAGCTAACCTGGATCCTTAATCTATACGAAGGACGGACAAGCCATTTGAATACTGAGCCACTCCATTCAGGATAATATTAGGTGTACGCTCCACTTCACATAATACATCGTCTTTTGTTTCAAGCAGAACAAGGGAAAATGTTGAGGTGGTTTTGATGTTTTTAGTTCATTTCGTATTCAAACGTTTCTTCTCACTGCAAGTGTTTCCCTAAAACTTTCCCTGTGCCTGTCCACATAATGACAGTCTTTCAGTCCTGGACTGACCTATTTCCATGTCTCTGCCTAAAGCAAAATGGACATTCCTTATTTGACCATGATATTTGTGTGAAAAATGTGTACAGCTCTAGGTTAAAGTAGCCCTTAACCACTCATGGGAACAGATTGTCCTGCACCAAGTTAACTAACTTCTATTATTATAATTTTTATTATTGTACTTTTATTATTATTATTATATATTTAGAGGGGTCCAAAAAGTCAGACACTGTATCCATGGTTAGTGGCAAATTGATGGCCATTTCATTATTTAGCCCTCATTACAATCAAAACTTGTGGGACATGATTTCCTGCGTTGATTGTTCTTGTATTTAAGGTCTTTTACACATTACACAAAAGAAGAAACGAAGGTTAGTTTGTGTAGCTCTCTTCACAGTTTTAAGGAGCTTTGTGCGGCTGCATTTTCTGTATGCGTGTGTGGACCCCATTACAGTAGCAGATGTACTGTGCTTATTGAAAGTATGGGTTAACCCCTTCTGCAATTATACATTTCCTTAGTGTTCCTGATATCTTTATTTAACCAGAACTTGTTTTTATATGACCTAATGGGTTTATAGTTAACAATTTCATAGGTTGATTTAGAGCTAATTGTGTGTGTAGTAGAATATAAAAAGGGAATTGGTTCAGGTGCTAAAACAGAGAATCACAAATGTCATTGGTTAAATCTAGTAGAGTCAGGTCGATCAATAATTGGGTGTCAAATTTACCAATCAAAGGAGGGATCTTTAGGAATGAGTTTGGGAGTGATTGATGAATAGAGACAAGAAACCTGTTCAGCTTGGTGTTACCAATACAGGTGAATGTAAAATACAGCATGTCAAGAATTGTGGAGGTCTCAAAGGACCTCACATAAGTCATCAGTCCAGTGTGAGGCAAATCATAGAGAAATGGAGAGCATTTAACATTGCAGCAACAATGAGCCATAAAATGGTA
This sequence comes from Esox niger, assembly GCA_016801105.1. Taxonomy (NCBI): domain Eukaryota; kingdom Metazoa; phylum Chordata; class Actinopteri; order Esociformes; family Esocidae; genus Esox; species Esox niger. Next base: position 9,305 of record JACXGJ010004106.1, on the reverse strand, counting down.
AATGCCAACCCAAACATAACATCTCAATATTTCCAGACCAGAAAATGTCATTGGTAACCATAAACATGTTATGTCAAATAAAATATCCTGGGGATCACATACTTTCAAGTAGCACGATTTTTATTCAATTAAGTATTTTGACAATGACACAAGATTTGTGGTTTATTATAATTATGTTCGATTTTTGTTTTTAATTTGAGTGTATTTACTGTGCATCCATTTATCATTAACAGTATAAGAATTACAGCTCTTTTATACATAGTCCCCTCCACTTTAGGGGACCAAAAGTAATTAGAGAAATTAACATAATCTTCAATTTGATATATTTAACACTTGGTTTCAAATCCTTTGCATTCAATGATTGCCTGTGATCCATAGACATGACCAGACACCGGGTGTCTTCTCTGGTCCTCTGCCAGGCCTGTACTGCAGCTGTCTTCAGCTCCTCTGTGTTTTGGTGCAGACAGTAGCAACTGACACCAAATGCAATGCAAAATCTCAAATCTAGACCAGACATTCACAGCATTCATGCATACACAAATCATGCAAAACAACATTTTCCAAATACTTCTGGTCCTCTTAAATTTAAAAAACGTTTGTCAAATTAGCCTGAAAATAAACCACATTTAATATCGAATCATTTTAAAAACAAACAGTCCAAATCCATAGGGCCTGTACAGGTATATACAGTTTACACCATGGCACTTCCCCGGAAGGAATAAACCTATTTTAAGTTCTTGATATAAAAATGCTTTCTAACATTAGCACTTTTTTCTACCATTGTTTGTCAATACTTTCTCATTGAATGAGCATCAATCAGCTATATTCCTTTCGTATTCTTGCACAGTTAAAATTATGAGACTTAATAGTTTCCTAAATGTACTTTTTGTTGTATAGAAATGTATTTGTAATGTGTTAAGGGTAAATAATGTAAGATTCTACACATATAGAGCAACACAAGAAAATGGTGTATACCTTATCCAAGAGCGACAGAACCAATAACAGTGTGGTATGACGTGATTATAGGTCTACATGTTTTAATATCTGGTTTCTTATGACTCTTATGTGAACTGATATTTGTACTACATGTCATTTCATTAAAATGAATGCATGTCATTTTTTATGCAAATTTTATAATGTTGACAGTATTTGCCCTTTAGACAAGGAGCATTGTTATTGTTTTTGTATAGTGCATTGCTGTGCATGCAACTGCTTATGCATTTTATTAAATGCTGTAATAAATATGGTGGCGTTTAAGTGTTGTGGATTAAAAATGTTACTAATCTGAGTAATTTCTGTGTTTTAACTACTGAACCCAAACCCTTTTTTATTGTTTATCATCATTGGTGTGTGGCAGTGGAGTTACACAATGTGTATTAATACTGAAAATTACTCTTTTCAGATCAACATCTTCATGGCAGTTCTTTAACTAGTGTAAAGAACTTTTTTCATTTCTATACTGATCCCCACCCAGGAAAAATAATCACTATATTATCAATGTAGTTTAGTTTTATCTCGTGTCATATCACGGATTTCAGAAGTACATACAAATACAAAATCTGTAACGCAATCAATGTGCGACTCACTATGGATAGGTCGCGCTCCGCTGCTCTGAAATTGTGTGTCAACCTATAGCTGCATGCCACGTCATTAATCCAATAGCAGATCTGGCCTGTGTTAGCAGTGACTGTGCTTAGGACCGTATCCCAAATATTTGATTTGCGTAATGCTGGCAACATTAGAGATTCAGGAGCAACAATAAGACCGGTTTGCAGATTTTGCCTTCAAAATAAACGTCCATGGTAGAAAACGATATAAAAAACTTGCTGCTTTGCTTACTGTATGTTATAAAAATATGGAAATTAATAGGAATAAATGCATACGAAAAAACTATAAACTAAAGAAAAGTGCTGTTTAATTAGTATTTCACAAAGGATTAATAATATTCGAAGGTGGAACACAATGCGAAATTAAGATGGAGTAAACTATTGTTGGAAACATTTCATATTTAAAAAATGAGTTGATGGAACCTTTATGATGTAATTTTTGTTAATTTTCTGGTGTTCATTAGTTATATATATGGGATCTTTGTGCTAAATCCAACAACACACTGCTTTCCACCTCCACCCCCATTGCAACATGTTATAATATATGAGATGCATGTTACATCATAGAGCAAAAACGATTCTCTACACCACAGTAAATATAATGTAGGAAATGTTCAGGAGAGTGTCTACTAACCAAAAAGTCTTGGATGAATACTATGTGCAACACAATGCTTTTGCTGAATTTGTCTGAGTCTGAGCAGACAATATATCACTATACACTTCAGAATTCATCTGACTGCTTCTATCTTCTGTCACAACATCAATAAACACTAGTGACCCAAGCTTTCTCAATCATTTTTTCTTCCCATCATTTTGATACAGGTTGATCTTAGTTTCATCTGCCCTAAGAAGGCTGTTCCAGAAGTTTTTTGGCGGTCTAATCTGGTATTTCTGTTCTTGAGGCTTATGAATGGTTTATACCTTGTGGTGAACCCTCTGTTTGCTTGTGTGAAGACTTGTATTAATGGTAGACCTGTTTCACTTGCATTGAAAGCTCCTTTGACAGGATTGCCTGTTTCACAGCAACAGCTTTCAAATGCAAATGCCACACAACCTTTTACCTGTTTAATTGATGAAGAAATAACAAAGGAATAGCCCACACCTGTCCATGAAAGAGCATTTGAGTCAATTGTCTAATTATTTTGATCTAATTATTTTGAGGGGGCTACATATTAAAGAGCTATAATTCCTAAACCCTTCCTCCAATTTGGATGTGATTACCCTCAAATTAAAGTTGAGAGACTGAACTGTAAGCCCATATTCATTCATTAACTGTAACTTGAACCATTTTTTGGTAAACAGCTAAAATAACCAAACTTGTGTTAGTGTCCAATTATTTCCAGACATTCAGTGCAGTGTATAGAATATGTTTTTCTGTATAGAGCAATATGTATCCCATTTACAGTATATTATAGGGTTCTGCATTGGGACCTAAAGAGGGTGTGGAGAATATTGTGTTGCCTGATGTAGCACACCATTCCCCATGATTAGACAGGTCTGTCGTACTCTACACACTCTCCTGAACATTTCCTACCTTGCTTTCTCTGTGGAACTTTCAATAGTTTATAAGCAATGAGGCAATATGTATTCCATATGCAGTCATTGGTATTGTCTGAATTTTTGCCTTGGAATGTGTTTAATACAAAGTGAAATAACTCTTAAATATGATAAAATATGAACTGTTACATTTTCTTAAAAATGAATAATTGGAATATATATCCGTTTTGAAGCCATTCGTAAGTCCCCTTAAATTTGTACTTGTTCTAATTTTCGTGACCCGGAAGTGTTTTTATATGTTGCTCACATCTGCTCTTGATGTTGATTCAGTTTATCGTTATTTCAGTCTAAATGGTAAGGTGTAGCTGAATACGTTAATTAGTTAAAATGCCTATGAAAGGAAGATTCCCCATCAGGCGAACGCTGGAGTATCTTAAGAAAGGAGATCTCGTCTTTAAAAATAGAGTAAAGATTATGACAGTAAATTACAACACAAATGGAGAGCTCAGCGACGGCGCAAGGTCAGTTTGTACTATCGTACCTTACTGCTAGCTTAGCTAACTGATGTTTATTTCGCCTGTTAATGCCTAAACTGGTAGAAATATTGTCTGCCGCATTATGATAACGTCAATATATGCAATCTAGTTTACTAGAACCAAGCCACAGTTGGGCCATGCATAGCTACAAATACTGTTGAAATGGCTACCTTTTGATATTACAGCATTGCCTACAATTTCTGGCTAGGGATGTGTGACTGGGTGTTTCTAACCACATACTAAGCTAGCAACTAATGCTCTTCAACTGCTTTACAGAAAATTTGTGTTCTTCAATATTCCACAAATTCAGTACAAAAATCCGTGGGTTCAAATTATGATGTTCAAGAACATGACACCTTCGCCATTCCTTAAGTTTTACCTAGGTGAGTCCCATTCTGTAGACTGGTTGCATACAGTATATTGCTGTTATACTTGGGTTGCATTTTTAAAGGGAACGTGATTATATCAACTACTTCGAGATTTGAAATGGTTGATTTAACGTGGTAGGCTTCTTTCTGTTCTACTCAGATGATGGAGAGCAGGTGTTGGTGGATGTGGAGGGAAAGGATCATAAACAGATCACACAGCACGTGAAGACAATTCTCGGCAAGACTAAGTAAGTTTTTAGTAAGAAAAAGCTACTGTTTGGGGGAAAAACATCTGCCAGCCAGAATGTAAAATCATATTTCACTCTAACGATCTCCACCAGTTTCATGGGCAGTTGGTCCTTATGGGGCATGAATTTGGGAGATTTTTCTCTCTACACATGTAATTATTAGCTGGTCTTTATTAACTGGGTTTACCTCTGAATCAGCATGGTTAGCGTTTTTAAATTGATTGCAGAAGTGAGGTATTTAACCATGGTGCAGCAGAACACTATCAAAATACAGTGTCAGATGCACTTGAAGATGACACTACACTGCACATGTAATTTTCCTTTGCTAACCAAAGGTGAAATACAGACATTTTGGCAATGGACTACATGGCCACTTCAGTCTTTTCTATTTAAGGGTTTCTATATCAACCATATACAATCCTAAATTGTCTGAAAAGGCTCAGTGATATTGTACTTGGAAATGGAGTCCCCATTCTTGTTCCTGTGTCTCCCTTCACAGAGAGGTTCTGCAGGCAGAGGCTCTAACCCGGATGGAGGCCTCTAACCCAGCCAATTTTGGGCCAAAGAAGTACTGTCTGAGAGAGTGTATATGTGAGGTGGAGGGCCAGGTCCCCTGCCCTGGTACCACACCTTTGCCCAAAGAAATGACTGGGAAATACCGTGCCAAGATGGCAGCCGCACAGGAATAAAAATGGACTGAAACAGTGTTTGAATGAATTATGGACAGAACTGTTATTAGCACGTTTCATTGGAAATACTGTGGATGTTTTTTTGTACATTAAAAAAGGAAACCAAATTATGATTATCTGATAAACTACAATCTATTTATCAAATGGTGAGAGAACAAATTGCAACATACTTTCATGTTCTAGTGTCTATGACATGGTTGACTAAAAAGGCCACACTTTGTTCACATACGTCTTTAATTGGTGTCGAGCAGCAGAGCCCCGATGATAATGTTGCCTGTTTACGTTCAGTTATCAAAAAGCTACTCAACTAGTCAATAGACATTTGCCACATACATTATGCAATGTAATTCATGTTGTTTCAAAATGCTCTGTTGTATGCAGCTCAGTTCATGGTACACTGCATGCTTGACTACAGCGAAACACAATACTGCTTTAGTTCAACAAAGTAACAAGTGCTGTTTGCCCTGAAAGGAAACCAGTACTTGGATACAATATCTAAGTACTTGACAGAAGACATGGGAGCTTGACAACTGCATATGTGATAATACTTAGTTACGTGCGATTGGTTTAGTGTTGTTCAATTTACCTACGATGACAAACGAAATATAAAATGCTGCTAATCTTACATATAAAGCCTGATGCTGTGACAGTTTCGACAATAGGCCCCTAAGCAAAGCATTCTGAATAAATGGACCGGTCTGTGTGTAGGACCTAAACATTTTCACAGCAACAATGTTGTGTAAATAATGTAAAAGGCTGCTGAGAGACAATTGCCTGAATCAGTTGCATAATAAATATGCTATAAATACCAGCGGAATTTACAGGACCACATGGATATTGAAAAATTATTACATTGAAGACAGAAGCAGGCTTGGCATGAGAGAAAGCTATGTGTGTTGTCCAGGGTAAGAAACAAGTGTTTATAATTTCCCATTAGAGTGCATTAAAAGACAACATATAAAGAGAACTAGGATGCATCTCCACGGTGTAAGAGTCAACACAAAGTAGGATAGTGAAGAGAAACGCTAGGTCCTGGATGCAATCCAAAGGTTATTAGGAATGTGGCTTTTAGAGGCAATGTTGCTGGAGATGACCATAAACTGTAAATCTCATCTTAACTGGAAATTGCTTTCAAAATATGCACTGCCACTTACCCACTTTTAGGATGAATCAAAGTCTCTGACCATATCAGCATTGAAAACCTGTTTGGACCCCTGTGCTGAAGTGCCTCGGTGATATCCGCCACACGGGAATCGCTCACGCTGAATGCAAATGCAGTCTATCCTGCACGTGATCAACTGACAGCCAACACACAAAACAAGCTTACAAAAACTGAATGAATTTGAAAGCAAAGTAGGAGCGTAAAACATTTTAGTTGCATCTGCTCATCGTGGCTTGATGTTTTGTTAATCGAAAGCCTTCCTGGCCGTCACTGGACCCAGAGGAATGACGACTTAAACACAGGGCTCGGTTCATTCGGTGTCGTGGAAGTACAGATGTACAGGGTGTAGTTAAAATTTAAAGGCAATGGGCTTCAACTCCAAAACTGCATGTGAAGATCTGATGGCCAAAATACATCAGTTATCACCGATTCGTTACGCTAAGTGCAGACGAGGCACACGATTTCGTGACCAAGCTTTCATTGTAAACTATTTACTGTGAATGTCTTTGATGAACACCAAATCATTCCCAAAATGTGATCTCGAATGCAACCCTGATTCCACATAAGGTATCTATTTAGTTGCAAGACTCTGGATCGATGTCTTGTTTGATACCCAAATCAGCTTCTCCTGTGGCGGACTATGGACAAATGTCTGTAACGGATGACTACATTTTTTTTATAACCTGTCTTTTGTGCTTCTTACCTTAGATTACAATAAAATACATAGCCCAGGGCTCCCAAAGGACACCTTGATAAAGTGAGTGTTATTAGTAAGTACAAGAGCGAGGGAAACGCCTAAAAGCATCTTGCGGTAGACACCTGTCCACTGCCAGGCTGCCATGACAACCTTAAGTCTTGAGTGGCTTCCGTTACTTGAACTGTACTTAACTGACACAGATCTGATCCGATAGGCAAGGAACTACTGCTAGGTTAACACATCAGACAGGGGAATGCACCGTGCATCTACTTGATTGCTGGTCTAATAAACGGAAATACGGTAGTGTCTCGGGAGTAGCCTTCTAACCCTGGATGGGCCGCTGTACGTATGACATTGAGGAGGAAGGTGTCCTGTCAGTGGGTCTTGCTCTTCTGTTCCTGCAGGGTGCGCTGTAACTCTCTCAGATTCTCAGACAGCAGCTCCACCTCATCCAGCCTCCGGTTGAGCTTGGCGTCAAATATGTAGGCCCGTATGTTATCGATCTGCTGCAGCAGCAGGTCCTCCTCAATCACGTCCACATCCGGCATCGTCTCCTCGTCCTCCTCGAAGGGATTGGTTGAGGCTCCCGGGGGGTTAAACCGGGTGGCCTTTTTTAAAGGGACATCATCGTTGTTGGCCTCTTCAAAAGGGTTGCCGGTGGCCTCCTCCTCCATGCCTCCCTCTTCGTCCTCAAACGGGTTGTACGCCTTCTTCCCGTTAGCCACCTCCCTGGGCTCCTTACGGATCTCCTCAAAGAACGGGTTGGATGGATCCTCCTCCGCTGGGGTGGAGTCTTCCTCCTCAAAGGGGTTGTATGAGGCGCTGTTCTGCTCCTCACTGCCAGGGGGTGTCACGTCTCCCCCCAGCCGTCTCAGGCGCGGCGGTGACTCCTCGTTCTGGTCGGTCAGGGCGGGGAAGGCCCTCGTGGACGGGGGGCTCCCCTCAGCCTTAGGGGTCAACTCTTCCTCCTCCTCCAGGTCGTCTTCTCCGTGGAGGCTCTCGGTAGTGGTAACGTTCAGGGAGCCCTGCCAGGTGTACGTATCCTGGGACCCCGGGGCCCGGTTCTCCCGGTCCTCCAGGCGCAGCAGCTGGTCTTGCTGAAGGGTCTCTTCCTGGGCCATCCTTTGGGACAGAGCAATGGCCAGGCTGGTCTGCTGCTGGTCATACTCATCCTGGGCAAAACAGTTTGACAAATGAGACCCTACGATTTTGGGGGAAGGGAGGAGTCTGGCTGGGTCTGGTGCACTGTAATCAAGGAAGGTTATTGGGGGCAAACCATCTGCAATGCTAACCCCAGGTATAATTAAGCAAGGTCCAATATACCATGACTTAGAACTGTTCTTTGCTTGGACACAGCGCTTAGCTGTGCTATACTGGCAATGTACCTCAAACCCCCGAGAAGCCCTGTTACTTTTATAAACCAGTTACCAAAGATATTAGAGCAGTATAAAATGACACAATGGTATCAGGTCTCAAGTACCACAGTTAACAGCCAATCAGCCAACGGTATTCAAACAACCTGGTTGATAATCCATAATGGTACGTGTGTTATGATGAGGCGTTCCCACCTGCAGCTGTCTGAGGTTCTCCTCCAACATGGCCACCTCGTCATGCCTCCGGGCTGCCTTGGCCTGCCGCAGGAACGACTGGATGTTGTCAATCTGCTGCAGCAGGGGGTCTTCAAGCTCCGCACGTGTGTGGAGGGTGTCGGCGGACGGTAGCCAGCCCCCGGCCTTGGTCATACGGGGGGGCCTGGGAGCCGGGGGAGCCTCCCCGTTGGTGTTTGCGGCTGGGCGGTTTTTCTCCGAATCCTGCCTCCGCTTCTGAGCCTCCTGGGCGGCCTGGCAGGATAACAGGGAGGTACGCTTTTTAAGAGGTAACTTAGCTTTTTAATGCTCGTAAAAGCGGTGGCTTTTCCTGGGATCGTAAGCTTAGCGGACCCTCTCGAGTATTAAGGTTGGACTCACCAGTCTCTCCTGGGCCAGCCTCTTCTCCTGCTCCTGTCTCCTCTTCTCCCTCAGCTGCTCATACTTGTCCTTTGTCGGCAGGGACATCAGGCCCAGGAGCTTCTCCTGCATGATGGATGGACAGAGAAGGATACAGAGGTTTTATACACAGAGGAGTCGCAAATGAAAGGAAAAACCTTTGTAATGAGGGATTTGCGCACTGTAAACCTACTATAACATCCATCTCTCAGTAGAAACTGTTCTACACGTCCTGCATCAATGTTCTCAGTCCCCTGGGAAGGAGTTGCTTTTCTGTTTTTCCTTACTACCTTAAAACATTAACCAGTTGACTGAAGATTTGTGACTGAAGCTCCAGCTATCCATGCCCCAATAATAAACCCTCTCTCTAAAGTCATTTAGATCCATTCCTTTTGTCATCTTGATCCAAAATCAAGGTCAACAGGCCCTGCTCAGCATTTGTACACATACCATAGAGATATGATAACTGCATAATAACATAATGCAGTGCACCTGTATGGAAGCATCTACACATTG